>JBANCZ010002031.1:0-17740 GCA_037040025.1 Sphaerogastrella javana | reverse complement strand
ATTCATATGTATACATTTAAGTATAGATCACAATGATATACATATACATAAAAACGATATACTTACTGCAAGCAAATAAAATGGTAGAAAAATCAAATATCACAACTATTTTTATTATTATTATTCCTATTATTATACAATCGAACATATTTGCGGGCTGTTGCAGTCTGAGGACCCCATGTTAATTCCGTATAAACTCGATTCTATCAACAAAAATTAGTTTTTTTTCAGGTCAAACTGGGTAATGGCTGGCCTGAAGTATTGGGCTATCGAAAATCCTTAGCAATTTCAGTATCAGTTATCGATATCAGTGCCGAATTTACTATTATGTCCCAAAAATACTGTACTATCCCAAAAATACTATACAGTCCCTAAAATATTGTACTGTACCACAAGAACTAAACACAGGGTTCTTACTGTTGGGCACCGCCCTTACTGTTAGATATATTTAGACCCTGTTTTATACTATACTTACATATATGCTGATAAACAGTAATTGATTTTTTTCCAAGTAACGCTACAAGGGTTTTGCAAACAAAGAAATTTTATAGTCATACCAAAATCATCTCTCAAATTTCCCAAAAAATAATTAATAAATCCGATTTTTTTTTTTGGAATAATTTTTTGTGGTGCATTTACTTAACTAAAGAGTATGTAATTATAGTATATTTATTTTAGTTATATATTTAGTTAAATAATATCATTAATAGTTATTAATAGGTCTCCTTTGGGTAGTTAGACCCTTGGATTGCTTTAGTGTTCATTTATTGTTAGGATTGGTGGGTGGGTGGTTTTTCGTTTGGTGTTAGATGTGTGATGTGTGTGTGTGTGTGAGTGTGTGTGTGTGAGTGTGTGTGAGTGCGAGTGTGATTGTGAGTGTGAGTGTATACGTGTATGTATATGTATTCGTGTTTGGTACTATTCCTGTTGTGCGATGATCGCACTCAAGTATTTGGGTGGGGATGGGATCTATCGATTGATTGTTTCTACGCACAGCTTTAAACCTGATACTTCAAATTTATCTACAATCTGAAGTTCGTATTTCATTTATAACTATAACATAACAACAAATTAACAAGGAAACAAGCAATCAAAAAAAAAAAAAAAATTCATAGACATCTTCTTAATTATAGTTCGATCTCTGCGTAGAGTATACTGTGTATATTAGGATAGGTCATCTTTTTGTTGCTTTTGGATTGATTTTTTTTCACTTGGTATATGTGTAGGGCTATGCCTAGGATTACTCCGTCTAGCGATATACATATAGCGACGGGTCCGGGTCAACTGACATCAGCAAATAAAGGTTAAACGGTCCACTACTCGTCCAAGCAAATGGTGCGTAGAATTGCTTCAACCACGGAGTAGGGATCGCAATTCGAGCTGGGACGACGATCCTCAAAGTAACCCTTGCCGTCATCGTTGACGCCGCGGGGTATGCGTATGCTGCAGCCACGATTGGCTACACCGGCGCTGAAATCATTGATGGAGCTCGTCTCGTGCTTGCCAGTGAGACGGCGCGCATTGTCCTGACCCTGTTTGGGATCATAAGCGCGAATGTGACGCTCGTGGCACTTGGAGAGCTTGGCCACCGCCTTCTCAATATCTCGAATGCCGCCATCTTCGCGCATGACCTTTGTGGACACATTTGTATGGGCACCAGCGCCGTTCCAGTCACCCGGCATCGGCTTGGGATCCAATGTGGCTACAATCTGTGATTGTAAATATATAACAATTAGTTCGGATTAGATATTCGAGCTTATTGATTAATGTTAGGGACATACGCCAAACTCCTCGGAGATGCGGTGCAACAGGAAGCGCGCCATCCACAGATCATCGCCAATGGAGATGCCCAGACAGGGTCCCACCTGGAACTCCCATTGGGCGGGCATCACCTCTGCATTGGTGCCGGAAACCTTAATGCCGGCGTACAGGCACGCACGGTAATGAGCATCAACAATGTCACGTGCATACACCTGATGGATAAGGTGGGTAACCCATTAGGTTGTATGTATTAGGTATACATACAGCAAATTCTTACCTTATTGGCACCCACACCACAATAGTAGGGACCCTGTGGTCCGGGAAAACCGTTCTTGGGCCAACCCAATGGATGACCATCGAAATCCAGGAATGTGTATTCCTGTTCAATACCAAACCATGGCTCCTCGTCCAGGCACTTGTTCACCACCTCTAGGCATGTTTTGCGCTTGTTCGTGATGCTCGGAGTTCCATCATACTTGTAGGTATCGCACATGACCAGGATGTTGTTGCCACGACGGAACGGATCCTTGTAGATCGCCACCGGATAAAGATAGGTGTCCGAGTTAGAGCCCTCCGCTTGATAACACGAGCTGCCATCGTAGTTCCAAACAGGCAATTCTAAAAAGACATATTGATAGATATATTTTTTTTTATAGTATAGTAATAAATAGAAGTTTGTAAATCTGGTATAAATACTAAATTTGGTTTACGATTTCTCTGAGAAACGGTAATGTTTCTAAACCTTTAACCAATAATCTTTGATAGTTTTCATTTCTAATCGTCGACTGTTGATTCTCACTATAATAATAATCTACATATACTCTATTATGATTATAAATTGATAATTCGAATTAGCTAATTGGAAAATGAAAGCTAAAAGTGCTGCGATCTATGAACTGCGGTCGCGTGTCGGCCTTAGTTGTCGGTTAGTCGGGAAATTTGCGCCCGAAACGCGATACCCTCTAATTAATTAGTAGTAATTGGTTTCCGTTTACAATTACAGCATTTGAGCCTCTTTCTCAGCTACACCAACAACAACCCCACCAATAACAACAACAACAATAACTACAATAATAATAATAAGATCAGGCACAAAAAGTGCCGTTTCCTCTCGTTTAACCTTTGCGAATTTTTAAATGCATTCATTATAATAGATGGTATTATAATAGTAGGTAATTTAACTGTATACTAAACTATATATTTAATAGAGTGAAATTAGTTAATGCGCACCTATGCATTAAATTTCTAAACCACAAAAACTATAATTACATCTTGAATAACAACAGTAGCACTATTAATTAATAATAATAAATTCAACCAATATTATAGTGCAATAAATCTTATTAAATTTTGTCATAATTCTTTATAGTTTGATTAAAAACAATTTGGAATTTGGTTTTATTTTTATAATAATTAAATTACATTCTAAACTTATTATATATAATTTTAGTTTTAAAGCCATTTTCATTCATGCTTCTCATTTCTCATAGAATATCAATTAACATTCTGAATTTAAGCAGGAATTCAATTGGAACTCTGTATATTCCTCTATTTTAAACAATCACGAAACTTATAAAATATATATGCTAGAATGAATGTTTGTCCCACTGTGCTGCAGCTACTGTTCACACTGCTTAAATTGATTACATTGAAGAACTGCTTGCTCAACTGCTTGAATTACTGATCAACTGCCTGTTTTATGTTTAATATCATTGTGCTCTAGTTGATTGTTTAAATGATATTTGATTAGATCAAATGCAAAAAAAAAACAATAGTTTAGTGTAGTTGCTGAGGTTGAGCCATATATATATATATTTGAATGATTGGGTGGAATGGGTGTTTAAAGTGGTCGGTGGGGGATGCACAATAGAACAGTTGAACAGTAGCTAACCGTCAGTTGTTACCTTGAGCTAGGGTTTCCATTTACAAACGCGTGCGACACGCTCATGCCAACTGACGTTGACGTTGCTCTAATATTCGGTATCTGTGGCTATTACTATTACTATAACTATGACTATAACTATAACTATAGGTATAACTATAACTATAACTATAACTATAACTATGAGTATGACCTATGAGTATGGACTGTGCCATTGACCATGGCACGGGTCTGGGGCATGGGCTTCAGTCCATTCGAGATAAACAGCTGTCATAACTATTTCAATGCGAATAGGCGTATGAATACACACATATTCAGTTCCATGTGTCCAAGAACATGGTAATTCGCATAGTAATCGATTACTCGAATACACAATAATCGATTATCCTGATTCGTTTGATTGAGCTGGTCGAAATACGCTTGGAATCGGAAGTGAAGTGCAAGTGGAAATGGAAGAACAATTGAAACATTTATACTAACCCAACGCATATGCATAATTCATTTGAATTCATTTCTCAAATTGCAGCGTGTGCAATTTGTGTAAGGGCAATTACTATTATCGATAATTGGCCCGGTAATTCCTTGTGTGCATCACATGAAAATCAATTGGAAATCACCTTGTTTTGCATATTTCAAGTTTAGCAGCTACAAACTAACTAAAATTCAATGCAGCTAAAGAAATTTCAGGCACGCGTTGACTGCGTGTGTGATACAATACAAAAACGAGAGACAGAAAAAAAAATGAGAAAAAAATACGCATACGCCAGGTGTACGGTTGATGTTACTATGCGAATTGTATGGCATGAAACGTGTTGACATTATTCACACCTATCTGCCTGCATTTGTACAGATTTAGATATATGTATATATATATTTGTATATATTTGAATAAAGCGCGTATCTGGTGTTGTTTATGTGCCTATCTATGTGCATGTCTGTCTGTCTGTCTGTCTGCCTGTCTGTCTGCCTGCCTGTCAGTCTGTCCGTTTTGCCTGATTTTATATCTGCATCTCTAAACTATCAACAGAGACAGATAGAAACAAAACGAGAGATTCTAAATTAGTAATTGTGCGCATTTTATCTTTTTCATGGCAACAAAACTAATGGGACAAACAAACATAAATACAAACAAAAGCAAAACAAAATAAAATAAATGAAAACAAAACATAATAATACATACTTATATGTACATTATATATGAAACTAGGAACTAATTGTCTAGTATAGATTTATATCTATATGTATATATATCTAATAGAACGCATCATCTAATCTATTGCCATTGTTATTATTGTTGTTCAGTTCGCACTTCCGAATTTGAGTGAAAATGCATTCAATTTGTTCGAATCGAGTGCGTAGTGAGTGCATTATCAACAATTTCTACATATCACGCATACGTCGCATTGCACCATTATAGATTCGATTCTGATTGTGAAAACGATTTGTTTCGCCATACACCATTTGCCATTTACGATTCTCTGCTATTGTTTTGAAATTTTGTTGTTGCTATTTATCAATGCACACGTGCATTCGAGTTCAATTTGAAGTGAATAAACCGCATTTGAGTGCTTGACACACTCATTAAATCGCAATCAATTAGCCGAGTAAAAGCCCCTTTTCAAGTTCTACGCCTTTATGAACCAAAATCACAATATCGTTTATGCCTGTACTAAATGTAGTCTTTAGATTTTCACAAAAAATAAAACCAACATCATAAAAAACAAACGAAGAACCTTAAAAATGTATCATAAATGTCCACGAAATATTCACGAACTTCCGCTCCAAATGCCGAATGCAGACATTGAACCGTCGCGTCAAGGCAATGCCATTATCTTGATCTATAGACTATTATCAAATTTTAATTGGTATGTGAGCATGGTATTCTCTGATTATAAGTATACCAATTGACAGGGCTCTAAAGTAATGCCAATCCCAATAATTTTTACCTGATATCACTGACTGTACTTTGATTCAATTTAAATATTGAATTGGTTTTTATAAATGATGAAATCTATAATTATATTTATCTCCATTTTATATTTCTCTATATATTTTTAACAATAATGTAGTTGTATATAAACGTATTATACCCTTTTTGGTTCTTTTTTGATGACCGCAGGTCATAAGAATATTATCGATCGAGACTCTGGCGCAAGATCAGTTTGATTGATATAAATCAGCCAGACGGGCTGTATAATTGGTGAAACACATGCCAGATTAGATTAGAACCAAAGAATAGAGCCCGGAGTCAGGGCTAAGGCTAAGGTCGTGGAACCCAATTTATGATGCGTCGTACAGTGCGCATTCGATAGAATGAATGCTCTAATATATATTATGCTTATTTGTAAGAGTGTAAGAGTTCTAAGATTGAATTCCTTACGATCGATTGAGTAAATATAATTATATCTATAGATCTCGATTTGTCATCTATTTATCTGCCGAATTGTATATTATAAAACTCGATCGATGGAGTGATTGTATTAATGCACTATATCTTTCGATCTTGATTTGTGAATCTTTCGATTTATTTATCTACCGCATTGTAATTTATAAAACTCGATCGATTGAGTGATCAAATTTTTGTTGCACCATCTCTTTAGATTTTACGATCATTAGATCTATGGATCCACAGCATTGTCGATATTATAGTATTTCAACTGTACTCACCACTTGGACTGCTTGGAATGAAATCGAGCGTACGATCCTTGCAACGCAGATCCTCTCCCGTGCCATCGATCCACACATAGGTAGCCTGCACCACATTCTCCTCTAGCGGCAGGGCCAGATAACGATCCAGAATCGTCTTATTGATGCGCGCATTGGGCGAGTCTTCCAAAATTCTAGCGGACATACTATGAATATTAATGGGGGGGAAGGACGTACAGAGTTGAGGGATGCAATTCGAGGCGATGCGATGAATGAAACAATTTATTTAGATCACTTGCACTTTAACAATTTTCTATAATTTCTCTTTCACCTGTTGCTGTTTGTTGCCTTTGTGTGTGTTTTTCTTAATTTTTTTTTTTTTTTTTTTGATAAATTCGTTGTTATTTAAAAAAAAAAATAATGTTAAATTCGTTGGGTGTTGTTGTAGATTCGCGCAGTACCGTTACTGTAGCACAACTAAGCTGGAATACGTTACTTCAACTCAATTTATAACGACGGACTAAATTTTCAAAACAGCAGCAGCAGCAACAATTTATTTTTTGTTATTACTGCTACTACTTACAACAAACTAAGCGGACGTAGTAGCAGCAGCAATGCTAACATCATCATCATCATCATCATCATTATCATCATCATCATAATCATCATCATCATCATAATCATCATCAGCAGCAGCAGCAATAGCAGCAGCAACAACAACAACAACAAGAACAACAGCAACAGCAACAATAAAGAATATCAAAAACATTGAAAAAAGTATAAAACAAAAGCAAAATGCTTCAACTAGAGCCAAAGCTAAAACAGCTGATGGCGACGCTGACGCCGATGCCGACGTCGACGTCAACGTCAACGTCAACAGCAACGGCAACGGCAAAGTCAGTGCCTACGGCAACGTCGCAGCCCACAACAAGCTCCAACCCATCACCCACAACCCACAATCCAACACCCACAGCTCACAATCCACAACCCACCACCCATCGCTTAGGTCTTTTGTCAAAGCAACGTATACTCTGGCGCATGCGCCTGCATTGGCTTAGCTCTTCAGCCTCTGCTTCTGCTGCTGCTGCTGCTGCTGCTGCTGCGTCCTCTAGCGGCTGCTTGATCGACAGGCAGTAAAAGTACCGTTTCCGTTTTTAGAGATGCGCAAGCAGCACACGCTTATCGCAATGCAATATGCGATATACGATATACGATATACGATACAAATGCACTGCATTATACGAAATAAATGATTGCGCTGCATTCAATGTTTATCATTTACCATAATTTTTATAAATTATACTAAGTGAATTATTTGTTTTGATAAATTGTGTAAAAAACAATAAGGAATTACATTTTTTCAAGCTAGTGAAATGAAAAACATAAAAATGCATGATTTTATATAAAAAATCGTATTTATTGGGCTCTCAGTGTAAGTGGTCAATGAATAGTTGCTCTAAAAAGTAGGCTATGCTTAATGCATTATGCACCCTTATATGTTAATTAAAGATATTTAATGGAACATATTATTACCTATTGTGTATACCAAAGTGAATTACTATAATCGGTACTATTTATCAGACGTGCGCATCTCTAAATACGATAGATAACAGCGTTCAGCGTCTACTTTGCGCGGTATGCAACGTTACTGATATATATATGATACATATACATATATACATATATATATATATATATATGTGTGTATATTTCTCTGGGTAAATGTTTATGTATGTGTTGTTCTCCCATATGTAGGAACACTACACATGTATTATCTAAATGAGTTCGGTGCTCGCGTGCCTGGTTTACATGCACACATATACGGTACGTGTACATGGAATCCACAGCTATATAATCATTATTAAGAAATGACGTTCCGTAACAGGCCATGGTATGACATACTAAATAATAACTAGTACAATTATCTAATGTTTTTACTAACGATCGTTCCTACTTTAAAAGTGCATTTTAATCTAGAATGTTGCTGTTCGAAGAAACTACAAAGTTTCTAAAGATGTCCAAGCTTTTCCAAAATACAGCATACTACAAATGAAACGAAAATTTCTAAAGATTTTTATGTAATGGAAACATTAATCAGGAATGAAATTAAGAGTAAATTTCTATCCTAAATCTTGTTCAGTACACTATCAACTAAGCCATAGTATCAAACATTCATAATATTGCAATTCTTGGGAATGGTTTAATTACTGATCGTGTGATCTTTTATCATTATGGTTTGCAGCAACTAAGGATTGGGGTTTCAACCGATATATTATAAAGTTTTAAGCATAAATAAAAGATATTTTTGACTCAAATACTAAAAAATAATTTTAAAAATTTCACGATGAATTTTAAACAATTTCTCAAAACTTCTATGCTGCCATAATACAACCTATACACATGATTGAGTGCGATGGTAATGCGGGGTCAATTTTTGAGATACTTCCTATAAAAGAAGTAAATTTAAACTTACGATGAATGCATGTTGCATAAACTGTTCTTTCTCTCTCTTTCAAGCTGTATATATGTACTTAGAAGTCCTTTGTTTTGACACACGCCCGTAATTTGAAGGTAAAACAAAATACTCGTAAATCGTTAAGAACCGTATAAATACCGTTTGATGGGAACACGCGCAGAGGGCATAAAAATGGAGTGAACTTGCTATGGATTATAACGAACTGTCGAATGTCGAATAGATAAAGCTGGACGTTTTGTGTTTAACACTAAAAGCCAGTACTTGAGCCTGAGCTTGAAATTGAAATTGATATTAAAATTAAATTGAATTGAATTTTGAGTTAATGATTCTCGACTGGCGATTTGTCGTCTGCGCGCGATACTGTAAGACTGTGGCAATATTATTGATGGACTGCGCACTTGTAGCTGCGATCGATCAGCTTATATACGAGTGTGCACAGTCTGATCGACTTCGGACTCAGATCGGACATGGCCATAGTCAAAGTTGAAGCTACAGCTAACAGATGTGGAGGTGCTATATGTGGATTTTGATTACTGTTTTTTTTTTTTTACTCTTTCGTTTTTATGACAACTGAAACAACAACAAAAATCAACAGAAAGACGCACTATGTGCTAATTACCCTTTCAAGATTCTCACACTTTAGGCTGACGTCGCGACTCTGTCGCTGATTGAATACCTGTCTGAGACAAACAATCATATATTTAGTTTATATAGTATAAATATGTTTGAATAGAAATATGTATAAATATTAGTATTGGATATACAATGTTTTGGGTTCTATGTTCATTAGATACGGAAATCCATGCATGAAGCCCTATGCCTTAAAAGGATCTATAAATTATATATGGGAATGTGAATATAGATACATTTAAAGTATGATTAATAACAGTAGCAATTGTATTAATCACACCAATCTCATCTGGGATCATATTTCCCAAATTAGTTCTATTTTTAATGCTCAATATTTCCATACACTGCAATATGGAGTTTTGGGTGCAGTTTAGTACTTTTGGTAATGTGTAATATTTTGAAGATAGTATTGTATAAATATACTAAGTCAGGGCATTTTCTGAGAGCTAAATAAATAAAACACTCCGGAAAAGTCTATAGTAGGACCTAAAGCTAATATTATACATGTGTTTAATGTAAAAGTTCATATCAGGCGCCTCGATCGATGCACATTAATCATGCATAACCGACATAACAAGGGTTTACTCGATTTCAAAAAAAGGTTCGTCCAATTCATACAAAAAAAAAAAATTGTGTTTTGTTTAAGGTCAAACTGAAAACACAATCAAAATATTACAAATTGTTGTGTGTGTTCCGCACACGCGCAAAGTTTGTATTACGAATGAAACTGGAAATCCATAACACCAAGAATATAGCCAGTCGCCAGCAGAATCTAAAAATAAGCGCAAATAAACGTCAGCTAGCCAGACAGACGGTCAAAAGAAACGTTCGAAATAAAAATACTTAATTTGATTTCAACTCTCTTAATGAACAATTAACATATAAACTAAACAAACCTGTGCACGCTGAAAAATCAACGGTCTCATTTCAACATCAAATATACGAACAGGCAATCGATTAGAGAAATGCCAAGTCGACTCTATGTGTACCCTACAAGGAGGTCCACAATGACCTATAACATTAAACAGTTTAGGATACCAGATCGACTAAATGCGTTAGAAAAAACATATTTTCATATTTTTAATATTTTACTAAATAATTTATTCAACTCAGCAAATGTTGATCTTAAAAAATATATGATATTATTTTTATGAATAAGTAAAAAATTAGTTCGTGTTTAATACATTTTTTCACAGTGTATAAAAAGGCAATCGTAAATTATTTATTTCTATTAATCGATCGCCGACCATCAGCTGTTCCTTGTTTCTCGCACTACCCTACCCCACCCAATGTATTCCTTGAACGTTTCACGTTCCATACGATCACCACGTTTGGTAGCGGTTCACGTGAATCGCGCATGCTGTCGTCTGTCGTCATTTCTGTCTGGCATTTGGTTTTTACGATCTGTTTGACAAAGGCATTAAAAAAAAAAAGCGAATAAAAACAAAGACCTGAATTGAACTCAAAACTCAAATGAACCACACTTAACTGAACCGAAAGGGAACAGAATTATAACGTTGACTACGACTATAGCTAGGGTCATAAAGCTGGTCGCATACTTTGATCTCTGATTGCGTTCTGGCGTTCAAAATTGTACCAGTCAATATAGTAAATGATAATGCGTAATAGGCACTTTGGTCACAGAATTGTCGAAATATTATGGAAGCATCATAAAAGTCAAAGACGCGTGTCGTGGCTGATCGTATTGATTGACGGACGGACTGACTGCCTGATCGCGATAAGTCTGGCAGCGTAATGCAGGAGAAATTGATATTGAAATATAAATAAATTTTGAAACTGAAAGTGGGTGAAGGCAGACTACGATCTATACTATACCAAACGATCTATACTCTGTGTGGACTCTTCTGTGGTCCCACACGGCGTATGAGTAATTTGATACGATGATCCAGCTGAAGAATTTGTTTTTTTTTATTTTGACCATATAATATACAAGCGGGACTATCGAATTGTGGAAATATTAAATGTCGAGCAATTTGAAAGAGCTCAACGCTTAACACGAATTGCAAATTGCGAATTGTGAATTCACATTCAAAATGTTCTAATTAATTAAACGCGCTTAATGGATATTCATCAAATGCCAATTTATGACAGAGAACTCAGACGACAATGCCTGGGTATATAGAGCACAATAATTATATAAGCTATTTCAAGCATATCTGTAGAACTTTAAAACCATTTAATGCTCGCCCAAGCTGACCCTGAACTTCAAAGTATTCGATACAATTCGAAATTTTGTTCGTTTTTTATCTCACGACTACAAATAGTCCTTGATTGTATGTGCGGCTGTTTTATGGATTTTAAAAATAAATGTAATATAAAAACGTGACACTTTTTTATATGCCCCCACCCCCACTCCCCCAATCATCGCATGAAACTCTATTAAGCAATTTATGATTTCAATTGATTTACTTCTTTATGACTATGCTGCACTCACATAGTCATAGTTATAATCGTAGTCGTAGTCGTAGTCATAGTCATGTGTTCTATGGTGCTCTTTGGGTGATTCAATGGTGACAGTAACCGCCATCCACCGTATTTATCACGGAAAGGTTCGGGATCTCGTGATAAACCCCAGGCAATGCAATCAGCACTATTTACAGTTTCACTCGTCTCTGAATCTAAAACAATGACAATCACAATCACAATCACAATCACAATCACCATCATCATCAACGTAATCATCATCAATGTTATCATCATTATCATCGTCATCATCATCATCATCATCATCATTATCATCAAATAAACATCATACGATGTTGTCAACTCACTTCTAGGCTTGCCCCAATCTGATATAATTGGATTGCGTGCGACGGTTATTCTCATCTATGTATGGCTGGAAATTGTTATACACATACAAATAGAGATATATAGGGACAGCCAAAGCAGGTGATGGGTAGGTACATAGTTTCAGTGCCAGTGCCAGTGCCAGTGCCAGCTACCAGTAGTATCCATCAACCCCTTGCTGTGATTCGGTAATGTGCCATACAAAATGCTCACTCTGCTCAATTAGCGTTGATTCAATTTGCAAAAAAAACCCAAAAAAAAAGGAGAATAAATTTAAATATTCGACTGGTACCACTCGCAGCACAATTTCAACCCAACGTTCCAATTTTGCACTTTATGTAACAGCTTTTAGACCTTAATGGCTGCATTTTACCCCTTTGGTTGAGCTCTCAAATTCATAACAAGCACCGAATTATTATTAATGTTATTGTGCATTTAAATAAATAAACAATTGATTGAGTTGCATAAGCATTTGAAGGTCTAATAGACTAGAAAAAATTAAATAATAATCTACAATCAGGCAGGGTTTCTTTTAAGCCCTTACAAAAATTTCTGTGTTACGAAACCTTTGGTGATATGATACCAAAATCTTATATAAATAATAAGGTTTCGCTTAATATATTATGTATATGCTAAATTGATTGATTGATTAAAGAACTTAATATTAAACTACAACAGATGAATAAATAATGAAATAAGTACCTGGAAATATCATTGACCTACAACTGTAAATAAAAGTAAGGATCAAATTTTAATTTAAACTTTATATTATATAGTTTACAAAATTACCTCTCCTACATAATAATGATATTTATATACTATAGCTTAAAAAAAATATGATTCAATTAAAGTTATAGAATGAAATTTAAAAAAAATGAACGCAGCACACATCGATTTTATGGCAAAAAGTCGATATAGTTGACTATTAGTTGTATAACATTTCATATTGTATTGAAACAGTATTCGATTTATACTTCCATTTTAAGCAGCGATATTTTGTAATTTCGTACATCACATTCTTCACATTTCTAAACAGTTAGAAACTTAGAAACTCCACGATGAAGCCCATCACTATGTCCAGCAACCGCATATTGACCGTGAAACAGGAAACTGAACTCAACTCATGGCTGGATATGGAGCAAATTCAGTTGATGAAACTGAAACGACAGGAACTTGGCGATGTTGTGGTCATTGCTAAGATCTTGGGTAAAATCGATTTAAAATTTATGGATGTGAATTTATGCAATTATAAGGCGTATAGTAGTATACCGTTGAAGCTCAAGAACTGGGAGAACTATAATCTGTTGTGTTTGCGTAAATTGGGACTAACGATGCCATTGCCCATACTAAAGGAGCTTGCATCAGGTCAAATGAGCACAATTAAGTTTCTACTTTATCAGGCCTTGTCTCTGAAGTCCAGGTCCAGGTCTGCTAAAGACGTAACACTCCTAGCAAATAGCGAACCAAAACTTCAGCAGAATACGTCGAGCTGCACGTCTTTGGACTCGATTGAAAATGGGAATACACCTTCGGAGGATGAAATAAGCAAAGTAATGGATGAAATCGTAAAGGGACAGGTTTATCTCGATTGTATGGCAACGAAAGTGAAGTATCTGGAGAAGATCAAATCACACATGGATGATCGCATTTTTAAACTAAAACGTTATGTGGCCCTAATGGAAGTGCATGTTCTGGATGTTGGAATCAATAATAATAAATCCTCAACGGATTTGGGAGCTTTCGATGAAATCCAAGCTATACTCTATCATTCACCGGTCCCATATCGCATATAATGGCAAAAAGTATATACTACATTGAAAATTTAAAATAAGTGCAATTCAAAAATTTAAAAAAAATTAAAAATTAGTAAATATATATAAAAATTCCGTTAATAAATTAAGCAAATATAAACTGTAATACTAAACTCTATACATTTAATTGTTATTTTAGTCAAACTGTGACAAGGTATAAGGTCACATGATCTTATAAATTATATTTGCTAAACTTCAATGAACAGATTATCTATAATTGGACGTAGTATATAGTATTAAAGGGTGATATTATAATTGTGAGAATGTGTGCCTTGAGCACTGACAAAGTTTCAAATAAACTTTAATAATTGCTTGACAAACAAAGCAATTAGACTGTTCGAAAGCTGCCGGTACCACGGATGGCCTATAAAAGACAAGAAACGGATAAGGACGAAATCATAGTGATTTTCGAGTTATGGCTAAACATAAATTACTCCGTTACCTGCGCAAGGATCAGCCATTGTCCTCATACTACTATGCTGTGCCACGTCTGTGCCTGAGTATCATGGGTTTCTGGCCAGGACCGATGGGTAAACTACAGTTTCGAGGCCTTGTAAATTTTGCCGTATTGACCATTGGGGTTGTCACAGAATTGCATGCGGGTTTGGTCTATATACAAACCAATCAGCTAACTCTCGCCCTGGAAACGTTCTGTCCGGCTGGGACCTCGGCTGTTACATTGCTCAAGATGATCTATATGTTGCATTATCGGAATGATCTATACTACGTGGTGACCGAACAACAAAGGCTCTTGTTCGATAAGGCCAGTTATATAAATGAGGAAAAGATATCGATAATGCACAAGGATTCTGTATTGGCAGCTCGTTTCAATTTCTGGCCCGTATCAGCGGGTTTCTTTACATGCAGTATGTACAATCTGAAGCCTTTGCTGTTCGTTCTTATACTATACATTCAGGAACGATACGATGAGATTGTTTGGTGTATGCCCTTCAATATGACGTAAGTTTTATGTGATATAACCTTTTGATTTATACTAATTAGTGTTCTTTGATTTATTAAGCATGCCTCAAGTTCTACTACACACTCCATACTTTCCTTTGACGTTTCTTTTCATTGCTTACACGGGTTATGTTACCATCTTCATGTTCGGTGGCTGTGATGCCTTTTACTTTCAGTTCTGTGTGCACATAGGAACACTCTTTAAGATCCTCCAGGCAGATGTACGAGCGCTGATTTTAAATGACGGTAGTATCCTGTTCCACATAAAATTCTTTATAATTTCTATTGATTCAATCCTATTTGATCCATCTTCTATGATTATTATAATTTTCTAATTCTATTCCTTTATATTTACCAGACACACTACCCATGTCGTTGCCGGAGAGCGAAAAATTTGAGGAATCGTTGATTAAGTTAATCTATCGACATAATTGCATCATTGAATTGACGGAATATTTTCGTAAACGATATAAAGTCATCACATTGGCACATTTCATATCCGCCAGCATGGTGATTGGATTTAGTATAATCGATCTGATGACTGCTGGAGGCAGTGGTCTGGGCACCCTACTCTATATCGGCTATACCGTGGCAGCCCTTAGCCAATTATTCGTCTACTGTTATGGGGGTACATTGGTTGCCGAGAGTGTAAGTTTTTGTTATACACTGGTTTTTAGATTCTATGGAAGATGCAGATGGACACTTCGTAGACCCCATAGTGTATCTATGTTTAATACTCTTTAGTATCAGTAGAAAATTGGAACTAGCACTACCCATATGTCTATGCATCCGTCTATGATACACACAGCTTACCACCTAATCCGTTTGTCTGTTCATCCAAATATTCTCAGAAATTATGAGACCTAAAAGTACTAAATATGACAAAATAATAGATATACGATATGCCAAGATTTTGCTTAAATTTCATTTTAAATTTTCACTAACATCACTAAATTCACAGAGTGTACAATTGGCGGAAACTGTTGGAGTCTGTTCTTGGCATCTGTGCTTGCCCAAGCATCGGCGCTACCTTCATCTGATGATCCTGCGCTCGCAGCGTGCTCTCACTATGGCTGTGCCCTTCTTTTCACCCTCTCTAATGACCTTTGCTGCTGTTCGTATATCCATATATAAGTTGTCATAGAATCAATTTCAAAATAATATTTTATAGATACTACAAACGTCGGGTTCAATCATAGCACTGGCAAAATCTTTCCAATAAATGGATAGACACTAAAATACAAAATAAATAGTATATGTTTTATATTAATATATTATAATTATCAGTCAAACAATTTTGAACTAACAATATGTAAATCAATACTAAAACAATAAAACCTTAAATGTTTCAATGAACCCTCTGAATGTAGATACATTTAATTTATAGAGTTATAGAGCTACGCTTGAACTTGTTGCCGCTTTAATAAACTAAACTGAATGTATGTATGGGTAGTTCTTTTGCATAATACCATGTAGTACAAACGTAATGCATAATTAGATTGGTATTATTTATAGATGTCTGGTATATGTATATATTTTTTATGCAAAGTTCACGTACTTCATTTCGGGCTATCGCACCCTGTGCGCCCTGCTATCATTTTTATCAGTCTAACGCATTCCATTGGACATGAGTATGCGAAACAACACGCGACAACCGAAGCGTGCCACATGAGCCACAAGTGCCACCAGGTCCATCAGTTTAGTGTAACGCGTACAGGCCAAGCAACATGTCCGGCCAAGTGCCCAGAGGTCAGAGGCGCAAGAGTTTTTGGGAACGACACGAGAGCAAGTTCTATCGCTATGGCCATGTCTATGCGAACATCTATGGCCAGGTGATCATCGATTATCTGCCGCAGGAGCCGTTAAAGCCCCCACTGAAGGCCCTGCTCATTGCCTACAGTCATGTGTTCAGCCTGACGCTGATTGTGGTGGTACCCTGTTATTTTGGCTATCATTTCCAATCGCTGATGGCCACCGATGACAGACGTATGCAGCTCCTATTGTATGTATCCTTTGCCAATACGCTGATCAAGTATGCAACCGTTATAGTGACCTATATGGCCAATACGTTCCACTTCAAGGAGATCAATCATAGGTCGACATTACTGCGCGCCCGATTGGAGGAGGCCTTTGCCGCCAGTTATCGTGGACCACGTTGGCCCATGAAGAGCTTCGAGCGTTTTATGTACGCGAAATTCTTTCTGATCAATGCCATGATGATCATCCAGGTGTGTGGCATCTTTGCTGTGGCCGGTGCCGAAACAGATGACAGCAATTCGATGCGTCTCCGCATGCAGTATGCCATATATTCGTTTGTGCTATGGAACTATACCGAAAATATGGCCGATTTCTTCTACTATATCAATAGCAGTGTACTGAAGTATCTCCGCCAGTTGCACATACAGTTGCAGGGTGTGCTCGGCCAGCTGCGACGCCTGCGCCGACCTCTTGTCTCAGCTAGCGACAGCAACTACAGCCAAGGCATGCTGATGCTACGGAGCTGCCGTCTCTGTGATCGTGTCGAGGTGCTGCGACAGCGTTTCAGCGATATACATCAACTGTTCATCGAGAGCTTCCGCATGCATCAGTTCCAGCTGCTGGGCCTAATGCTGACCACGCTGATCAACAATCTTACCAATTGCTTTACCATATTCAATCTGCTAGCCACCCAATCGCTCACCGAATCCATATCCTATCCGATTGTGGTTAGCATTGTCTATGCCATGCTCTTCTACGTGGACATATACATTGTGACCCTGGTGAATG
>JBANCZ010002030.1:0-17741 GCA_037040025.1 Sphaerogastrella javana | reverse complement strand
AAAGAGAGAGAGAGAGAGAGAGAGAGAGAGAGAGAGAGAGAGAGAGGGAGAGAGGTGGAGAGGGAGAGTTAGATGCAGCTAAATGGCAACTTAGCGTTGCACTTGCGCATTCAACAATTTAATTAAAATGAAATTTTCGAATCACAGAAGGGACTGACTGCAATGCAACTCTGGCTGATCTTCACGATTGCAATGTGGCAAGACGGAGAGGGAGAGAGAGAGAGAGAGAGAGAGAGAGAAAGAGAGGGTAGATACGCGGGCAAAGTCAAAGCTTAAGTAAAAGCCATGGCAATGCGCAGCTCTCTGCGCCCTGACGATGATCAATGATTGCAACAACGACGCCGACACGTGATCAAGATCACAGCTATGAGAGGGTAGAGCCCGGCCCCGTCTGGACAGAGTATCGGAGCTATCGGCTGGGAAGAGGGGGGATGCTTTAGTGGTATAAGCGGCATGTAATGCGCCATGCATTACGCGTATCTGGCGTTGTCATCGTGTCAGTTGCTCGCATATTATTAATTGGCTAAGCCAAGAAAGACAGAGAAAGACAGAGAGAGAGAGAGAGAGAGAGAGAGAGAGGGAGAGAGAGAGAGAGAGGGGGAGAGAGAGACAGGGAGAGATAGAAAGAGAGAAAAGAAGATAGAGAAAGGGGAAAATAGTGTGTTTGAGGGGGATTGATCTAGGCTAAGCAGTTGCATCAATTGCATAAGCAGCGCTAGAATTTATGTGTTCATTTGTCTCGCCGCTCAAGAACCGTTGATTTATAGGGCAATTATTTGGTCAGGTTGCAAGGTTGCAAGTGGTGGCAAGTGGTGGCAAGTAGTGGTGCCTGGTGCCAGCAATTTGTTGCCAGCTCCTGCCCAGACATAATCATTTCTTTTGTGCGCCGCAATTTGTATTGTTCGCATAATTAAATTGACGCTTGGCATTCCAATGCCCTGCGACTTGACTCTTGAGCCATTGACAGTGACACGCGCAGTTGCAGGTTCCAAGTTGCAGGTTGCAGGTTGCAAGTTGCAAGTTGCCTCTTGCCTGTTGCCTGTTGCCAGTTGCAAGCATCAACAGTTGCAGTATAATTAGCAACGATTAAACACTTGTCGTCGTCCCACCCAATGCTCCTAGCTACAAAAGCATTTTACCGACATTTCTGCTCAGACTTTGACTCCCTGACTCCCCAACTCCGTTACTTCCCCCGACTCTCTGATGCTGCACTGCTGCAGGTCTATTTAGCTATTTTTATAGCCTTACTCTAGCTAGAAAGCGGCCGGTTCATGTTGTGTCCAGCACAATATTCCTGTGGCAGGTCAGGAATTTGTCAAGCGCAAGGACACATAACTGCGTTGCAATTAGGGGTACCAGAGTCAACCTCTCAGTTTCTCAGCCTCTCCGTTTCCCAGCCTCTCGATCTCTGAGCCCCCCCTTGGCTGAAGCTATCAACTGCCGTCGGCTCTCTTAGGGCAACGGCAATTGTTGTCAGGCTTGTTTGATTATCGTGTAATTGCCCTGTCGCAGCTCCTCCTCCATCCACCTTCCCATACTTACATAGTTACCCAGTTAAATATCCTCACCTATACTATCTAAAGCCTCTGTCTCTACGTTTCAGTGAGCTACCTGTAAGTACTCAATTATAAATTTATTGATTTTAATGAACGTTATCAATTTGCAGTATTTAAAAAACTGAAATTGTATATCAACCTTAACAACCATATAACTCGCTATGGTTGGGTATAATAGACTAATACCAATACTAACATTGTTTATATCACACTTTCTGTATTTTAATATACAAATTGAATATTCACTACTGCTTGCTTAGGTTGACTTAATTTAAATAAAGTTTTACTGTATGCACGACGTCAACATACCCTATGCAATGTTTTTATTGATCGGGCAATGAAAATCGTAAAGCAATCAATCAAGTCTTCCATTACGATCGATCCCAGTGTTTCATCAGTAGCATGATCGTTGTCAACGTCATTATCATGATCACGGGGATCGAACAACAAGGTCGCTACTATCATATTATTAATAATAAGCTTTGGGTCAGCATTTGCTGGAGGTTCTCTCAACTGAGTGTAGTTTATGGTCATCATTGCACATAATCATCACTAACAAAATGGCAAAAAATTTCTTAGGGCTAGCTGAAAGTGACAGGCAATGATACAATCAAGTGGTGGTCGAATACTCGGAGCATTATCATTTAGGGAGGCTGTAAAATTACATTTAACAATGTCATACATAATAAGCTAACGTATTTTTTTAATCGAACTAAACCGTAATTATATTAAATTAAATATATATATTAATTTGTAGATCCTGTGTTTTACAAACAATCAATCAATAATAAAACCAGTATGCCATTACAAAACAATCTAATATTTTTTTCATTCATTTGTATTTATGCTTTAAAAAAATTTTTTTTAAATATCTTAAAACATATTTATATTCTTTTAATCGAACGTTTGATTATAGTGCAGCAAATATGTCCGATTATTTTTCTTGTTTTTATTTTTGAAGGCTTTCAACGACGCAATCCAAAGCATCCTTCCGGAAGAGTGTTAAGAAGAGATGCGGTACCGTACAAATT
Source organism: Sphaerogastrella javana (assembly GCA_037040025.1). Classification (NCBI taxonomy): domain Eukaryota; kingdom Metazoa; phylum Arthropoda; class Insecta; order Diptera; family Drosophilidae; genus Sphaerogastrella; species Sphaerogastrella javana. The sequence continues at coordinate 15,154 of JBANCZ010002030.1, read as the reverse complement.
GAAGGGGCCTCAAGGGTTCTGTACTAAAGTATAGGTATATATATAGATATTTATAGAAAATATAAAACATAGCAAGAAGAATACTCACTTCGAATTTTACGGTATTCGTTTTGATTAAATTATTTGCTGTGCTCTGGGTATGTAAGATTATAATTTCAGCGTGTAAACGAGGTTATGAACGAGTAAGAGTGCATGTGTATGTAGTGGTCTATATGTGGAATCATCTGATCTAGCAATAAGGTATATTATATATATATGTATATTATACGTAAGAAGAATTAACGGTATTTGTCTTGATTAAATTATCTGCTGTGCTCTGGGTATGTAAGATTATAATTTCAGCGTGTAAACGAAGTTATGAACGATTGGAAGTGCTTCTGTTTGTGTGGATCTATATGTGGACTCTGATTAAGAAATATAAATATAGATATAAAATATACATAACAAGAAGAATACTAACTTTGATTTTGTCTTGATTTAATTATCTGTTATGCTCTGCGTATGTTAGATTATAATTTCAGCATGTAAACGAGGTTATGAACGAATTTGAGTGCTTGCGTTTGCTTGGATCTATATGTGGATTCATCTGATTTAGCAACTCTCGGTGTCTTAATGGAATTCAAATGCTCTGAAGAAATTCAATAAAATCTATTTAATAATAATTAAAAACAAATATTTAGTGTGGTTAGTTTCTGTAGGAATATAACAAAAAAAAAAATTCAATAACACAAAAAATTTCTCGATTCAGTTCCTATAAGAATTCAACAAAACTAATAAACTGTAATCGAGTTGTGAATTCCGTTAAATCCTTTCGATTATTACTCACCATTATATATATATATATATATCAACCAGAATGTCCTAATTTGTGTGTTGACTGCTGCGGCATAAAGGAAAACCAAACCATAATGAAAATAGACTATAAAACAGTATCAAAATATTGTGCAAGTAAAGCAACTGTTTCCGAAATTTTGAATCCAAAAGTTTTTCACAATCGAAATTATTATATATATTTTTTTTTTTTTTTTTATTTCTAAAATTTTTTGTTTACAGTAAATTTTAGATGTTACTCGGAGCAGAGCTCGAGAGAACTGAATTTTTATTCTGATTCTGTGAGGCTACATCCGAAAATTCTGTTCCAAAACGCCTACTAGATCTAAAAATTGTGATTACAACGTTTACTAGATCTACCAAAATTTAAAACTCAAACATCCAAAGTGTTTTGTATTTAATAAGACCTCTATGCACCCATGTTAGAGCCCAATTCATTGTCTGGCTGTGCCTTTTAGCGCATGCTTATATGGTCAAGCGCAAAAGGGCAGGGCAGGGTTATTTGGTATAAAATAAGGTCCAGTACGGTCAAATTCTTTTGAGGACTAGACGGCAAGTGCGTGAATACTAGCATAATATTATTATGCAGACATTCATTCAAGTATAATATTCAACAGCAGGGACTTGCCCGACAGTAGAACACCCTGTGTTTAGTATGTTTGGTACAGAACAATATTTTTTTTTAGTATTTGTTGGGAGTATATATTTCCGTTGTTGTATGGTTTTCCGCTACAGTATAGTATTTTCGGCCCCGTATAGTCTTATCGATTCAAACCAATACAGAAGCATCTACCTTTAAAATTGCACCTATTATTTCTATTTTAATATCTTTTTTATTTAATCAATATTTTTTAAACACTTGATCTAATGATATTATTTTATATAATTATATTCTATGTTATATAAATATATTTGATGAATTTATAATATTTGCATTCAAATGGCAACACCCCACGTGGCACCTTAATATGCAAATGCTTTGAAGTCATTTATATTTTTATTTTAATATTAATTTTTATTGACTATCGCGTCAAGCCAAATGTCAATTGAAAGCTGAGCAAACAGTGTGCCTCAGGCTCAGACCTAGAGCTGGAGAATGTCGCCTTTGAAGGATATGCAAACAAATAAATAAATATTTATAAGGAAGCACAGACCAGGACTCGACACATAGGCACACACACACGCGTGCGAGTCAAAATAAAAAAAGAACAAGAAATAGACAAGCTGCAAAACTATGAAGAGCCCCGTTAGCTCAAGACCCCTAGACCCCTAGGCCCTAAACCATCGGGACACAGGCACTGAGACTGAGATAGAGACAGGGGCTGAACAGGAAGACGACAGCAAATGTGCAAACGCGTGCGCCAAGTTGAAGTTGTATTCCCTATCTATCTTTCTCTTTCAAATACTCTCTCTATTTCGTCCTCAGTTCCAGTTCCAGTTCACTCCAGCGATAAGAACAACAACCAGAGAAAGGACTCGGCGACACCAGGAAAATATTAATTTACACGATTCTCGATTGTTGTTTTTGTTGGTGTCGTGAGCAATATCAGCTGCCCCGTCTACAAGCCATAAACTGCGGTATTGGCATAGGTAGAGGTAGGTATAGAGGTGAGGGTTAAGATAAAGATAGAGAGCTAGAAGTAGTGGAAAAAGGGTTTGCAATCAAGGTGCATCTGCAGTAGTGGCACGTCCTCTAACTCGTCCGCGTGCCCATGCTCAATCTGGCAGGCAAATATGAAACCTTAGCGACACTTCGCTAACCCCAATACACACACACACACACACACACACACAAATAACCTCATACAAACACACTTAAAACTAGGCACCCACCTTGACGCTACCTCAACGAAATCAAAGCCTGAAGACGCAACTACAGTTGACAGGCGACGCCCCCGACATGTGCAACATTGCAGCCTGTAGATTGTAGATTGCAGCTTGAGCATGCATGCTTATGATTATGATGCCACAATCATACGGAGAGATCAACATGTTGCCAGCAACAATGTTGCATATGGACCTATAAACTTATTGGTTGCTTTACGCTTAAGCAGATTAGAAACGAACAGAAGCCAATCGTGGCCTATATAAAGACATAAACTGATCTGATGAAATTTTACTCATCTTTGGGTAAACTAGCAGCCATATAAAACGGGGCTAAAGATTAAAATTGTAGACGACTAGGTGCAGTTTGTAGAATACTACTAACTAAGGAAATAATTTGATAGAGAACCCAAAAAAGTCTAGAACTAGAATGTACAAAAAGTAAAATGTTTGATGAACTCAATCAACAGTAATAACATAAGAAGTGAAATATCTTCTTCTACGACTACTATTACTACAACTACAACTGCTACTACTACTACTGTTACTACTACTACTACTACAACTACTACTACCACTTCAATTACCACTACTATAATACAAACTGTCATATACTAAGTTGATCTTGAAACTAGCGATCTGAATAGATTCATCCTTACAGTAAGCCAAAATCAAATTCTCTGGTTGTGCGTCATAAAGTTACAGTACCTACCGTACCAAGACATGTGTGTATGAGTGCATATATGTGTGTATGTGTATGCGCTGATTGTTCTGCTCTAAGATCAGGTTGGGCTACCTTGTGGTCATCAGAAGCAACAGAGTTGCATTTGTCTATGTCATAATTGAAGGTTTTATGGATCTGCGGTGGTCGGAAATGGGATTTGCATCACGGCAGCCGCAAATTATGCAAAATTTCCTCAAAGATTTGCCGCTTAGATTAGCGCGATATAGATGTAGATCCCACAGAGACAGAAAGATGAAGAGAGAAAGATCGAGAAGGTGTATGAGATGCAAAGCGAGTCCTGTATACAATCTAGATCCTGTGGCTTAGCCGCAACTAAATGCGGCTTAAGAGCCTTGTTAGGCGTGAGATTATTTGTGTCGGTAAAATTTCAAATATCAAATACCGAGCACCAAATACCGAATACCAAATACCAAAATACTAAAGAGAAATACCTAACACCGCAAATTCCAGGGAAATATAAATGAAAATCGAAAATAACGTGGAAAAACAATGCCAACACACAATGGGAGAGTTGTAGCCAATGGTCGGCTTTAGTTGCTGTTGTCAGGATATGTTTGCATTTGTTTACACACCCAAAATCAGAGTGCGTTATACATGTGTGAGTGTGTGTGTGTGTGTGTGTGTGTGTGTGGGCATGTGTGTGTTTAGCTTGTGTGTAACCTGATCCGTCGCACAACACACGCAGATCAGGCGATAAACATCAGCTTGCAGTCAAAGTCAGACCCTGAAAGTCAGCCTCAGGCTAACTACTGAAATAATGAAATCCGAAGATGAATCTAAAGCTGAATCGGAATCAGAATCTTTATATGTATTTGTATCTGTAAATGTATCTGTATCTGTATCTGTATCTATAAATGTATATGTATATGTATCTGTTAGTATAAATGTATCTATAAATGTTTCCGCATATGTATCTGTATCTGTATCTGTATCTGTATTTGAAAATTTGTCTGTATTTGTATCTGTATCTGCATCTGTATCTGTATGTGTATCTAAAGTCGAATCTAAAGTCAAATCCTGCTCCTTCAGGATGCATAAGTCCTACACGTTACAGAACCTTCTGTGGCCCGACTTGTCAGTCATGTGTACACATATATAATATGGGCAAAATGCCGTCTGCTGTTAGCCAAATGCTGTTGGGGCTAACAAATTCCTTATTTTTTTTTTTGGGCTGGCCGCCAAAATAATTAAGTTGTTGCTGGAACAATTAAATAAAGATATTCTCAAAGCCACTGAAATTTAAGAGGATCCTATGCTGCTTTCTTCTCGCATTTGGCCATTTAGCTGTTAGTTGTTAGCCGTTTTCTGTGCCTTTGCCTTACATTTTGTTTTCTTTGATTTGGCTTATTTTGTTGGCTCGCAATTTGTTTAATTGCGCTTTTGGCTGCAAGCGACAGTTTAACATACGAGACGACGCCTCAACTACACAGCGTGAGAAAAGCCAAAAATCATGTGGCAATGCTCAAGCCGGACATTCATCATGCCGCAGCGCACAGTGTGGCAAAGTTGATTTAAATCGGTCACCTTTGACATTAATTATAATAAACGAAGTTTATTTTCATAGGTTCTCATAGGCCTGAGCTTTAAATTTGTTGGATCTACGATCAATTAAAGTCTCTCTCGTTCTAGATCTCCTCTCCTTTCATGTAAGTATTTATTGATATCTTAAGTCGGAAAAAATTTAAATAAATTTTCTATTAATTTGTTATTACTATTTTTCTCTTTTTAATTTATAAAAAAATTTATTTTTTAGCGTTTTGTTTTTTAGTTTTACATGTTCTGGAATTTATGGACATTTTCAATGCATTTGGTCCCACTGTGCTGGAGCAGGCGCTGCATTGCGTGCTACTGCTTTCACTGCCGCCAGTTGATGTCCGGCTGTTCGGCTGTCCGACTGTCTGCCGATTCGTTTGACGGCGTTGGCAGCCAGGGACTACTGTGCAACGCCCACTTCTTGGGCGCGAGCATAATTACAATTTATTTTTTTGTTACTTCATTTCGGTTTCGGCATCGGCTTCGGTTTTATCTTGTGTTGTTTCATTTGGTTTTGTTGCAAATTCCAGGAGCTGTCGCAAGGCTCTCTCTCCCTACAGGTGAGCGCGGTGCTTGCCTCGGGCGTGAGTGGACACACAGCCTTCCGTTGACCATTGAGGTTAGGGTGCGGTTCTCCTTATGCTTGAGCTGAGCTGGACTGAGCCAGAGCCAGGGTTCAGGTGGTGCGTGCCGAGCGGCAATTGTCACATATGTTTGTGTCGCTTATCGTTTGTCGCTCTTATTGTTATGGCAGTTGGCATTGTTTGGCCCATTGTTTGCAGGCACTCGAGTAGCGGCACAGGGCATTGGCTATGGGATAGAGGGTATTGGGAAGCGGCTAGATAATCATGTGCACATGTGGGCGTTGTTTGAGCAAATCGTCTTACATCTGAGGCCTGGCAGTTTGTCAAAGGCAATTAAGTTGCCTTTTGTTTCGAAGGCGTGCTAAGCGGTTTAAGGACATGTGAATAGTCCAGAACTAGATCTCACCTCAATGCCGTATCTCTATGATCTAAGCTAGTGTCAATACTAACCTGATCAGCGCTCTAGTTAGACACTGAAATTGAGCCAATTTAAAAAGACAATTTGGGCTCTTTGTCATCCTATTTTATGGTTTGCCAACAGTACATTGTCATGACATAGAACACCGAACTAGAGCTAGATTTGTGGCTTGGGTTTGACTTTGTCATCACATTTTGAGCAGATCTTGCAAATCCGTTGATCTATTTGTTCAAGTTTGCTCACATACCTTTGTTTTTAAGCGGCTGATCTAATTACTAAAGTTGAACAAAAGTTTTGAAATTGTTTTCCATATCAGACAATCTATAGAAAAAACGGTGCTTGACTTTGAGCCAACAAAAACTAAGTTAGTTCCCAAAGTAAATTTTTTTTTTGGTTTAAAAAGCAGCTACTCACTTATACAGGCTGCATTAATTAAGCGTCCTGTGCTGCCTCCCCCCAATGTTCTGGGTCCTACGCATCAAATCAATCAAAGTGATGCGCTTTGATCGACATATGAACGACATATAACGAATGTCCAAAAAACAAAAAAACAAAAAAAAAACAAGACAAAACATACAACATATTTAACTAACAAAGCAGTAGCAGTAGACGCTGGGGTGCAGCCCCCATGACAGAGCGGTGTACCAGGAGCAGTCTGGTCTTCGGTCGGGAGATTAACATAAAAGCAATCATAATCCCCACACAGTACTGACAAAAAGTTGTCAATTAGGTTCATCAAAAGAGCGCATAATATACAGTGAATGGCCAAGACGAAGATCAAGACCAAGACCCTAAGACCAAATGGGGACCATTTCGATATCGATGAACAGACCTGCCCCACTTGTGGCACCCTTGGACCCCTCCCTATGCGCCTGCCTTACTCTGTATGCCAAGTGTATGTTAATGCGGCCGCCCGAGTAGTCAAATGGACTATAGTCTCGCTCTATGCTTGCATCACGATTATCATCATCATCATCATCATCTTCATCATGGTGATCATGGCTTGCATTATCATCAGCAACGTGACCGTCGTCATCGTCTCGCACAGCATCAGGGCCAACCACCCAGGCAGCGCATTTATTATGATTGCATTTTCGGGCAAATATTTGTTGTAGTTGTTGCTTTTGCTGTTGGTGCTGCCGTCCCGCTGCTTAGTTAAATGAGACATCAGCAAAAAATCGAAGATCGCTTTAGATTGCATTGCATTGGATTGGATTGGATTGGATTGGTTTGGATTGGATTGGATTGGATCGGCATCCCATTTCCATTTCCATTTCATAGCCATAGCCATAGCCATAGCCAAAGCCAAAGCCAAAGCCAAAGCCAAAGCCAAAGCCATTGCCACTGGCTACCGGTTAGCGGTTTAGTTAGGGTCTGCACTTGCCATTCGCATGTTGTTGTTATTGTTAATAATGATGTTAAGTTGTTGTTTTTGCATGTAACACCATACACTATACATAGCAGCCCTTCCACAACCGTTCTCCCCTCCCGCCATGGCAACCCAGCCGATCTTTCACTCGGTGAGAAAGCTGCATCGATGCTGAGTCCGTTTAATGTCTTCATTACGCTTCTCTCCAGCCTACGCCCGGGCAGAAGTCGTTGTAGTTGTTGTTGTTGTTGTTCTTATATTGTTTATTTATGAATGTCATTCAATTTATTATATCATTGTATATTTGACTTGAGAGGGAAATGAACGCATTTGTTGCTGCCTTATTTTGTTGCTCGAAGTCCACCAAAGGGCGCTGACCAGATACTCTCATATGTATATATAATTACTCTATAAAGATATATATACATATACATATATATTTACTATATATGTCTGTTTTCACTAACGGGCTCTTGTAGGAGTCATCGTTAGCATCGACAACATCATCATCATCACCATCATCATGATCATCATCTTCAGATTGGTCTTCAACTTGCACTTGGACTTGGCGACGTTGTTGTCGTTGTCGTCGTCATTTCTACAGCATTTGCATCATTGCCAGAGCTAAGCTGATCATCATCGTCTTGAACTTCCGCCCTGGTTATAAACGAACTGTTATGCATTGTGTTCCTATTTTAATATATTAATATTTTAATATATTAATAGTTTATTTATATTTTTCAAAATTCTTGAATCTTAAGAACAATACAGTCAAATTTTCGTTGAATATTTAAAATATGTTCAAATAATTTTTGTTAATTTTAAAAATCTTTTGAACTATCCGACAACATTATTCCAGAATATTTGAAATATGTTATCTTTAAAACACTCCTATTACATTTTCATAGAACATTTGATATATGTATCATGTATTTTCTAATTTTCAAAATGTTTAGAGCAATCCGATCACATTTTCGTTGAATATTTGATATAGTGTATAATATATATAACTAATTTTTTCGTTTATTTGAAAGAGCATACGATATTCGTTTAATTGTTGTGTGAGAGTATCGCTTGGTTCTTCACCTGAGCCTCGTTTGTGGCAATGTTTTGCTGCAATCGCGAGCAGAACTCGGTTATTGTATATCATCATGCCAGATTTGCGGATCCCGGTTCCCGGTTCTCAGTTGCCCGTTGCTCGATGCCAGTTGGCAGTTGGCAGTTGGCAGTTGGAGATTTCATGTCTTTGGTAGTGATCGCATGGCATCAAGGCAGCAATTCTGAGTTTCTTTGGGGCGCTTAACAAGTTGTCCATGCTTATGAGTTGTGTGCGTGTCTCTGTCCCACTCAATCCCTGTGGCAATGTGGCATTGCATAAGATAATTGGTGATTTTCATATCGATTTATGCATCCGCTTCAAATGCAGCGCTTTGGCTAGGTTCTTGCAGTTCAAACTCGAATCGGAGTACCTTCTGAGCTTGGTTTAGGGGTTATGGCTAAGGTAGAGGTCGATATTCGAGGTTGTCTGCTAATGTTTTGTCAAAGTCTGATCGAAGACTGATAAATATCGCGGTGTGTTTAGGGCACAGCGGGATAGCCAAAACAATAATTAAATCATAAATTTAGCTAAACCAACGAAGGCGTACACGGGCCAACTAAATCAATGTCAACAGCATAAATTTATTGCTCTATTTGGGTAAGAGTGTTCTGTCCCATCAAATCACAATAAAAATAGTCACACGCCCCCCTCAAAACCAAGAAATTGAACAAATGGGTTGAGATTGTGGGCGCTGATAGCACTGCTAAAACATTTGTAAATACTTTGAGTGTCCCGCTGCTCGATTAGTCTCACTCTCACTTTCACTCTCACTTCTCAACTTCTACTGCTTCTTCTAAATTTTGGACCTTCAGTGTTCGACTTTCGCCCGAGAGAAAGGGGTGTAAACCTGCACCCGCTGTGCTCATATGATCAGCTCTTGATGACCTAAAGGCTTTGCCTTCGCTGTCGCCTAATGGAAAAGGGGTTTTTCTCTTGGCGAATTCCTGGAAAGGTGCTGGGCTCCTTGGTCTCGTTAATGGGCATTTATGAGCGCGGCTCTCATAATCAGCGCAATTATATTGCATTTTCTCAAATTGGAAATTCCAAGAGCTCTGCGCCCTGCGCTCTGGCTAGCTAACAAGTCAGCCGCGTGCTACAATGCCAATCTCTTTGTACCATGCCGACAGTTTACTGTGTCTACGTCCATTGTGTGTGTGTGCGTATCCTTGTTATCCTTGCTGCAACCACAAATGTGCTAACGAATCTTGCAGCCGTCGCCACGCACAAACATTGCCCAATTAACGCGAAATAGAAACTTAAAAAAAAACTCATAAAAAAAACACTCACACACACTCGAATTCAAATTTAAACTGCGACGCTAACTGAAACTGAAACCGTGCAAGAGGCGTTAAATGTTCTCGCACTTCGCTGACTTGGCAAAAATAAAGAATATATTAAATACTGGTACATGCACAAGCCCCCGAAGTCCCAAGGATCTCAAGTGATCGCAGCCACTGTAAATAAATGCGGTCTAGCCCAGCAGGTTCTAGGTTTACGTATTACAGACCTCTGACTTTGCTACAAATTACCTAAAGGTGCTGCTACCGAAAGTATTGGACTATGCACCGAAACCTGGTTAATGATAATGCGGAATTTATGTTAGAGTCAAATTTACGTTATTCAAAATTCATTTCATTTCTCAGCATCTTGTTTCCGATTAGCTTTCATTAAAACAGGGTTGCTATTTTGTCCCAAAAATCAGCGCTTTGATTATTAATGACATATAACCGAGTGCCTTGTAATCTTCGATCACTATTCAGCAGAGACTGAGACTGGTCCTCGTCAGTGGCTGACTGCCTGGGTGGTTTCAGATCCACTGAGAATCAAAATGGTCATGGGAATGGGACACGGGTATCGATGTATCGCGATGTCGCCAAATGCGTCAATGCGTGCGGCTTACAACATTGAGTAGTGAGCGACAGTAATCCTGAACAAATCCGATTACTGACAGTGCGAAGAAGTGGCCGCTGAGTGGCCAAATGACAAGTGGCATAGCAAGTCTGAGCCGATTGGCAGTCGGACATGTAACTTTGAGTTGGCCAAAGCCAAAACTGAAGCTTACTCATTGACTGGGCACACATACTGCAACTGTAGTCACTTGCTTTGGTTATGCCACTCACTGAAGGGGGCAGTTTTTAACTTTCCCCTTGGGGAGGGATTTTAACACTTGTTGTAAAATAGGAAAGATCAACTGTGTACATTACTCAAGAGGTGTATGATTTAAGGTCAGGGTCTTATAGTCTCTTTATTTTACACTTGAATGGAGCCTTTCTTTGGTGTTTTTTTTTTGGGAGGCATGCATAGACAACTGATTAAGGCATTATTCGTGATGTCCTTTCACATATAATATTAATTAATTACATTATTAAATGCTCCTTTGTTGCCGGCTCATGTCGCGCGTCCTTTTTGGGCTTGTTAACGAAAGTATTGTGGCATTGTTCGGGCTGCATTATTGTCATAAATCGCTTTCTAATCGTCGCGTATCCTTGCATCCGTGCAACCTTGCATCATTGTACACTGTGCAGCCATTGTACTCTGTGCACTGATCTCATTAGTACACCCCATTTAACACCTTTTTTGTGGCACCGCGCGGATCAGGTGCATGCGGCAGGCCTTTGATCTGTTTGCCTGTTAGATCACCTGCAACCGCATGTCTATATATACGCGTATATATAAAAAGTAGTTATAGAAATTGAAACTGTAGCACTGGAGTCCCAATTCCATTGTAGGAGCTCCACTTGAGTTTGCTAATGATGCTCGTTGAAGTATCCTGTTCAATTGGTTGCTTCTCACGCATTCCGATTTCAACGCCTTCTTCACGCTCACATCAAATGTCCATTAATCGTTTTGTCCTAAATTCGTCATAGCTCACAGGATGTGATTGTGTTTCTAGCGGGTCGAGCTCTCGCTTGGCCAAATATTTGCATAAGCCTTTGCGGAAATCTCTAAACCAAATGCCAAATACCGAATGCCGCTAAAAATACTTCCTTTCTCACAGTGTTGCGGTTCTAGCGGATTTTTCACAGCTAAACAAACACGCGAAGTGAAGAGATGTGGAAGGCAGAATGAGTGGGACAGAGAGTAAAGATCAATATAGATTTTCAATCGTTCGCTTCGATCGAGTGATGCCCTTATATGCCAGATGACTGAGGGATTGACTCAAAAATTGATTTCTACGCCCGCCCCGCGATCAACAGCTCATCAGCATAACAATTAATGCCGTTTTAACCCTTTTTTGGCACTTCCTCATTGCTTTAACCATGCCCCTAAATACTTCCATTCGTTTCGTGCCTGCCACAGAATTTCATTTAGATTTTGCTTTGAAATTTCTTTTCCTTTTCACACCAGATCATCCTGCAGCACCCACAGGTGCATGGCATACGCGCTATGCCATTATACGATCTATAGAAAAGGACGTTTTTCGTAGAAACGCATCAGCATCAAAATCGATTCGGATACGTTCGATTTGCTTAATTGAATTTTTGAATTTTGTATTTTGTATTTTATTTTCGTTCTTTCAGAGCCTGAACGATTTACCCATCAATCGATCGTTTCGAGAGGCGGCTGCCGTTTTAATAGATTCACACGCACGCTAAGGCTGGATAAGCGATCACAGGTAGGGTGGAGGTATATAAACAGACTGACTGGATCAGAAACTGTGGAAGCTAAGGGATCATTTATACAAACTGTATGTTAATGTTTACAGAACTGTTAAAATTTTGCAGGTAGATTCGTCAAATGCATTCTGTATGTAGATATTGAGAAGGCTGTGGAAACGGTTCGGATATACGATCACATGTTACAAATATCAAAAATATATAGACTAACTAAACGAATCTACAAGTAATCAAAATATGTAACATTTCTAATTTTTCTTGACCGAGTTGATGTTGTAGAAACCATTACTGATTGTGTGAAACCATTACAGAATATTCATTCGAGAGACGCAGTTCAAGATCGAGTGAAACTTATAAATAATTATTGTATGAAGAGTTACCCACTGACTTCTGGGTAAGAAGCGCGCCAAAGTTGAAAGGTTTTCCTGCTATTATATGTGTATTTTTGTTTCTTATATTTCTGCTTAGGTTTGCTTGCTGACAAGGTTGTGGCTTCTGCTCCTGCCGCGTGTCAATGTAAGAGAGAGAGTATGAAAGAGAGGGCCTGCACATATGTAAGTAAGCCGCACTCTCAATTAGAAACACATTTTGGGCGCAACCTCTGAAGAGGCTTACAAACGCCTTACAAACGCCTTACATTTCTTGTCATACCCCTACAACTGATCCCGAAGAATAGAAGAATGGAGAGCCTTATGCAATTTACGCCGACTACTTTTCATTATATCATTGTCAATTGTCCTGGACAATGCGAATGATTCCAGTTTAGACCCCGGGACTTGCCATTGTGTGCTTAGCTTTGCAGGCAGGCAAATCGAACAGGAATAACACTGAGCCACGTGCACTGGATTCCTGCTGATACTCAAAGGATAATGTCCACTACTTCGGTGCATCTCGCTCTCTCACAAAGGGTATCGGTGTTTGTTGTCTATTCTCGGTTTCTCGGACATTCACCACACGCTGCTTGATGACTGCAAAAAAGAAAAACCCTGATGTTTTGGCCCATGGTTCATTTATTTGCAATTGTCTGCAATATGCCGAAAATTATATGCATAAATGTCACACTGGCCACAGCTGGAACAGGATCTACAGGCACCCTAGTATCTTCTCACTTCATCTCTCTCTCTCTCTCTCTCTCTCTCTCTCTCTCTCTCTCTCTCGTTCTGTCGGTCAGTGCGGAACTTCAATTCCTTTGATTCATTTTGTATGCTTCGGCTATTTCTTATGCAATTCCGGCTATTGCTTCTACGGAAGCGTGCTTCAAAGCGTTAAAAGCCGCTACAAGGCAACCGTTGTGACCTTGTTCAGTTCCAGTCCCAGTTTCAGTACCAGTTCCAGTTCCAGTTCCCATTCCAGTGGCAGTGGTCGTGCTCATCGTTTGTCATACGCTGTGATCATAACATTTCATTGCCATAATTTCTTATGCAAATATCCTGTGGCAGCGTTGCGAATTTATTAATTACTCGACAAATGCGGTCAAAAAAAAAAATCCCAAAAAAACCCCATAAAAACGTTTATAAAAGTAAGCCCATGAGCGTACACTAGTCGTGTGTACAGAACCGCATTAAATTCCAGTTTCCCTGACATTTGGTAGATACGTTTTTCATTCGGTTCTGAATCAAGAAACAACGCTGTGGCGGTGTCTAAGTTTTGATCGCAAACTTGTGCATACACCCATTAGTCTAAGCTACATACAGGGTATTCAAACACAAAACAAAAATTGAGAAGAAGAAAAATCGTTGTCCGAACTGTGGCTACCGGTTCAGGGCGCCGGCATATACATATTGTATCTGAGTCTGGTAGAAATCGCTTGAACTGTAGATCTCCGCTTTGGCTGTATAATTAAAATGTTCAAAAAAGCGACAGTGTTCATTTTTTCATCATAAATTTCAAAAAGATTGCAATTTTTTCTTTTATTTTTAATTTTTTTTTCTTTAGACTGCGATGCGGGATGCGCAGTGAATGGAGGCTGCGAGTCGGGAGTGCGCGCGCGCCTCAGTCATTTGAAGTGAGCCGCATGATGCGCGGCAATGACAACCATAGCCAAAGAGAGGGAGAGAGATAAAGAGGGATAGAGAGAGAGAGATAGAGAGAGAGAGAGAGAGAGAGAGAGAGTGAGAGAGAGAGACAAAGCTAAATGGGAATAGGTGTAGAGTAGCAGAGCAACAGATTCAACGGGAGCTGAGCTTAGCCGAGTATGGGATAACTGGCGCAGACATCGCTGGAATATGGTTTTGCGTCTCGGTTTTGGGTTTAGCTTATGGATACCGCTGTGGATGCATAAACGAATTGTGAACTACATTAAATTGGCAGTAAAAGCAGCAGCAGCAGCAGCAGCATCAGCAACTGTGAGCTGGGCAACCAGTTTGATGCAGAAACTCAGTAAGATAGGTTGTTTTATGAATACCCTGCCAAAACGCAAGGCTGCAGATCATTTGAGCGTTTCAACTATAAAGGTTATATAAATACGATCTGCATTTCTGGTTATTATAATCAAATTAGACTGTACAACTTTTCAAACTTTACAATAATGTACAAGTTCTTCAAGTTATATAGATTTTGATTCCTGGTCAATTTGAGATAGTGTAGCACTACATATAACTATATAAGTCAATTATATAAGTCATTGTATAAATACAATTTGCATTATTGGTTATTATAATCAAACTAGACTGTACAGCCTTTCAAACTTTACATAGATGTAGATGATCTTCAAGTTATTTAGATTTTGATTCCTGGTTAAACTGAGATAGTCTAGTGCAGGGTATATCACGGTCGTTTGTGTTCGACTATCCATATGGGTTTGTTATGGTTGTTTATTTCTCGTCTTATGATTTTTGTCTTTTCAGCAATTTTCAAATCAAACCAAGGTCTGAGGCTGCTCACTGACTGCAGGCGATGTTTTTGGCATGCGCGTGCGCAGCGGCAATTTGATGAAATGCATATGAAATCAAAAGTGAATTACGAGATTCTACAACAACAACAACGGGTAGCTGAAACAACAACAACATTAACTGAGAACTAATTGGGCCAGTCACGCAGATTTTCATGCACATATATATATATATAAATATACATATACATATATATATATATATATATATATATATATATATAGTGCTACCACAAGAACTCTA
>JBANCZ010002029.1:463-17743 GCA_037040025.1 Sphaerogastrella javana | reverse complement strand
CCCCAGGAACAGAAGGCAGTGACGCCTTTCGAAATTTTACAAATTCGCAGCTTAATTAAGAGGCAGACACTTCAATTTAATTGCACAGCGAGAAATTTCGAATTCAATTTAAATATGAAGCCTTAAGCTCGAGTCTAGTACCTTCCTTTCTTTCCCAATCTCCCTCTCTCTCTCTCTCTCTGTCTCGCGCTATTAGCCGCAGGGAAGGCTTCAAGTCAGCGAACCTGCAGCATGAGAGCGCATAATTTGCCATAGACGAAGAGACAGACAGAGAGACAGACAGATAGAGAGAGAGACATAGACACATACAAAGTGCAAGCAGCACATGAACTGTCATTGACATTGAAGCAAATCATGTGTGCATATATGTGTGTGTGTGTGTGTGTGTGTGCAATTTAGCATTAGTATGCGTGTGTGTTTATAAAAAAAAAAGTAAAAACAAAGTAAGTGGCATACGTCAACGACCCACCCACGTGCGTCGCCATCTAAGCCCTTTACTGTGCGTCCTTTGCGACGTATGTATTTCAAAATCCGTTCGATATTATTTGGGTTGGTTGGCCCCATACTGTTCCCAGCCACCCCAGCTGTACCCACTGTACTCACTGTACCCACTGTCCCCCTGCCATACTGTTCCCATCCTGCTGTTCCTTGCTTGTTTGCGTGCTGTTTTTTCTCTACTGCGCAGCAAACAAAATTTCGCCTTCTCGCTGTAATTTACACACATGCCGCTTCTACGCACACAGTCAAACATACAAGAACACACGCACACACACACACACACACACAGACACTCACACAAACACATATAAAGCGCCCACGCATAATCCATGAATGCGACGCCATTTGGCGCTATGTATAATGCGTACGCTCAAAAGTCTTTCCCTCTTTTCCTCTCTCTTCCTGTCACTCTTCACTCTTCCTCTCTGTCGTTCTCTTTCTCTCTCTCTCTCGCTCTCTTTCTCTCTATCTCACTCCCTCTCAGTCTCTCTCTCTCTCACACTGTCTCTCACTCTCTTTCTCTCTTATGCCTCCTTGAATTTTTGTTATATGCTAAGTGCTTGCTGATCTCCGAGTCATTTCTAATTTATTAGCTCTTTATAAATGCATAGAAAAAAATACCAAAAAAATATTTTGATATTGAAAACATAAATTTGCATTTTTATGGCTACATAAAAATATTGATGTATTATTATTATGCTAAACATTTGTCAAATATCAATTGATTTGCAATATTAGAGCTAATAGTATTTTTAATAAATCATTTTAAATTTCATAGCTAATATAGTATTTAGTATTTTTAAGTATTTTAGCATAATTTATGCATTGCAGCAGGAAAAAGAAACGCGTACATAAACACACACACACAGAGAGAGAGACACACACACAGAGAGAGAGACACACACACATAGAGCGCCCGGTCAGCTGCATACGTATGTGCGTTTGCTTTGTGATGTGTGTGTGTGTGTGTGTGTGTGTAATCGCCTTTTACTCTCTATGCCATTCCCAGTCATTCGCACATTCCGCTAAGTTCGCAATTCTCTGTGATCGCTCTCCCGCTTTGCGCTTAACCTTCGCTCAACTCCCATTCGATGTTTTTCATTTTGCATAGATCAGTGTTGTTTCAACTGTGAAGTAGGGAAGGTGTTGCTGCTCCATGGATTTTTTTTTGTTGGGGTAAGTGAAAAAAGTGTCGTTGTGCATTGTTTAGAAATGCAACTAAGAGTTTATAGTTTTAAAGCAGTTACATTTCTATAAATTTTAATTTAATCCCTGCTTATTGTACACTGTTGAGGTTTATTCCGCCTTCCGATATTATTTCCACTGACAGTAGCTGAGTTGCCGCCATTAGGCGTGCGTCTCCGTTATCGCAAGAGACGCCATTTTCAATGTCAAAGCAATTACGTTGGCGTTAGACAGAAACAATGAAAATACCAGGCAAAAGCATAAAAATCCTCATCCATTCTATTATTCATCCAAGCCCACCTTCCATCCATTCTGTCCATCAGTCTATGCGTATATCATTCTGCGACAAGCTGGCTAGAGAAATCAATAGAAATTTTATTTTACGTCATCGGGCTGCGAAAACCGGCAGCAGCGACAGAAGCAAAAGCAAAAGCAGGAGCAGAGGCAAAGGCAGCCTCAGAGAAGAAGCGATAGCAGCAGAGTGGCAGCGGCATAATAAGATTTGAGCTATGCCTATATTAACGGCGGTAACTGTGCGCTCCTGTGCGTGTGTGTGTGTGGAAGTTAGAGAAAGAGGGAGCTGCTACAGTGCCGGCCATAAAAGCTATACCACTCTATCTCATTATGCTTCAAAGCCTGCGACAGGCAATGCGTTTTGTTATTATTGCGCTGTCTCTTTATGAAATTTTTAACATTGCTGTCATGCCAATAGTAGAAATAGCCCCTCTCCCCCCCGCCCACCGCTCTTTCCTATGGGCCACAAAACAACCCCCAACCAGCAGCACAGTGAGGAGGTATTTTCTATTCAGTTGGAGCGCATGCGTTGGCTCTGAGGGCTGGTCTGTATGCTTACTGTGAGCCGTGAGTGCTCGACTCACTGTTCCGTCTAACCCCAATGGGTGCAGTTCATATTTCGCAAAGAACCAAGAAACAAAGAAATAAAGAAGAAGAAAAAAGAAAACGGGGGAAACGCGCGCGTTTTTTTTCTTTTTTCTTCGATTGGCCATCGATTTTGTGCAGAAAAATCAACAGAGAAGGTTGTGCGTGTGCCAAAGAGAAAATCTGTGTGAAAATTGTGCATGAACAAATGCAAAACATTAAAGAAAATAAATCGATTTAACTATATTGCAATGATTTGAGATGTCAGTGTAAAGTTGGGCTTTAGGCAGCCATAGAAGTGCTTTTAAAAAAATTCGCTGTTATACATACAGCTATATATGTGTGTACATATACATATACATATACATATATATATATATATATATATATATTTACTATATACTTTATATTTGTATTTGTGTTTAAGTATTGAAGGCAACGCGAATGTGCGCTTTTGGTTATTTATTGTTTTTTGCTTTATTGCTAACAACAATTTTGGTGCTTTCGATTATATTTGCCACCTCAACGAAGCGATCCATGATGGATAGTTTTGTATTAGTTTTCAATTATACACAATTCGAGCAACAACAACAACAACAACAACAATACGATGAGCTACAGCAGCAACAACAACAACAACAGCAAGAGCAACAACAGCAGCAACATCAGGAGCAACAACAACAATATCAATTGCTCTTCAAGCCGAAATTATTTTAAGTTTTTTTTTTTTTGTATATAGTCTCTCTATTGTCAATTGGTAATTGCTTCAAAAATATATTGTTCACGTATATTTTGCAAAATTTTCATTAACAAACATTTCAAAATTTCACCCAAAACGAAAACATTGCTCATTTGCGATATGAATTTATGTAATTCCATTTTATGTTTCATTTTTTTTTCTTCATATTTTCATATTTTTATTTGTATGGTATATAGTAGCCTCGAGAATAATGTGCCTGCCATCTGTGTAGAGTTTTGTTTGTTATTCAAGGTGTAGACTTTGCTTTATGCCCATGACGAAGGCAACATGAAAATTTATTAATAAAGGTCAAGACGACCCAGCCGAAGGATGTGCTTGAGTGTAGTTCTCTCTCACTCTCTCTCCCTCTTTCTCTCTCTCTCTGTGTGTGTGTGCTTTTGCGGCTTTGACTTGGAATTTAATGGGTGCGCTGCTTGAAGTACTCGAAACCATAAAAGCACCACAACATGACGCACCACAAATAAATAAAAGAAGTGAAATGTGAAGGATTATGGCAGTGGGTTGTACATATCTGAAGGACCTGACAGACGCCCTACAGAAGAGGACTGTAGTCAAAGTTCAAAAACTGACCATGATGAGTCTAGGTCTAGTCTAGGTCTTAGTATAAGTCCAAGTTTAGCTGAAAGGAAATCATTTGCAAGAGAAAAATACAGATAAACTTAAAAATCTACTATCTATTATCAAGCAAAATTTTCTTTCTCTTTTAATCAGATTATAGTTGTAATTATAGGTAAATTACTTTTTATTAAGTTTGGCATTTGGATTTTTTTATAAATTTTTTTGAAGCACGTTCATTTCGCGTCAGCATTAGAATTACAAACATCCCACAAATAGTTTGTGCTCTCACTCACTCTCACTGACTTTCACTCTAATTCTGGCCATCATCTCTTCTTCTCTCTCGCACACACATACGCTGCCTCTCGTGCTCTTTCAAACTACTTCACTCTCTCTCTCTCTTTCTCCGTTTTGGCCTCTCTCTTCTCGTTGTGGTTATTTGGCGCATGCGCAATGTTTGTTTTGTAGACTTTCCACACAGCGCAGACTGTTGCATTTTTGCTTTGACAGCTTGATCAAAAATATAAACAAACGGTAAACAGAGAGCAAGAGAGAGTGAGACAGAGATGAAAGGGAGAGAGAGAGAGCGAGTGAGAGCGCATAGCAAGAGAGACTTAGCGAATGTGAACAAACATTGAGAGAGAGAGAGAAAGAGAGAGAGAGAGAGAGCTGTGTAGAGCGCGTGATTCGTGCTTCTAGGCTAACTCATTGGAAGTCAGTTGAAATTGAAATTCCTTATCCCGGTGTGCCAATATTCTAGGACTGCACTGTGCGCGACCAAGTGAAACTCCGTGTGTGGCTGTGTAAAAAAACGTTGCAGCAAAAATCCAAAATAATATGCTTAAATGCATTAAATTAATTAAATCAAAATAACTATAAAAAATTGCAATTATTACCATAAATAAATTAGTTTAGTTCTTGTGCAATTCATATAGAAAATTGCCCATAATATGAGCAATACAAAGGATTACTGCTAACGATTCGCTTAGAATTGACAATAAGCCATCCAATTATTGGCTTTACCTACACAATCAAAAGGTAATCAAAGTGATTATTTTATTAATATAAATTCATTATAGAGTATAACATATTTTTTGTTAAATGTCTTAACTAATATTCCTCAATTGGGTTTGAGGCTTTTACTTGATTCCCTCATTCTCATTCTCCTTTTCGTTGTTCGCTTTTCGCTTTTGTATTTGCTGATGACTCATTCGAGTGGCTGGCACTCGGCTGCGCTTTTATTGGCAGTGTGGATTGTGGAATTTGTGTATGTTATTGTGTTTGTGTTACAGTGTGTGTGTGTGTGTGTGTGTGTGTGTGTGAGAGAGTGTGTGTGTGTAGGGGTAGTGTGGTAGCCTCCCTTAGCATAACTATAAGTCAGCAGGGTAGCAGGTTATAGTAAAACTATTTACATAAATTCCTCCTGTTCCGCATGGAAATATGAAAAAATTTTCAAAATAATCTTCTCTTTTATTAACGTATACAGTGACAAACATTATTATATAAAAAGTCCTAAAAGAAAGTCTTTAATCCAATATTAAACGATAATAATAATTTGTTCTAGCTTATTCCTCTTTCCGTCTATTTATATAGTATGTATATGAAATAAACCATGTACTACTTTAGTAATTACATGTGATTAAAGGGTTACTCCTGTAATGCGATCCCAACACTGTACACTGTACTGTGTAAGTTGGTTTCACTGGGAGTTTCCTCTTCCTTTGCCCACTCCAATCATACAATTTGATTCGAACCCCGGGCGATTCGTATGAGTCACAAGTCACAGTGATACCCACACTAATGTATATACACCCTCACAAACACACACACACAAATAGAGTAACATGTAGTCTGGCCAATTAGAAAACGAAGCTGGTGGAGTAGGGGGGGGGGGGGGGTGAGCTGTTCTCGCTGTGAATGTGGCATATTTATGGGCCACATTACCATGCGGCATATCATTTTGTGTGCACAGTTCTAATTTCTTGCGGTTGTTCACAATGTTCTCTGCTTTTTTCCACTCCAGTTAACCGTAAGACAAGGCAAGCAGCCGCTAAGGCGGAACCGGAGATGTCGTCGGTTAAGGTAGCGGTGCGTGTGCGCCCGTTCAACTCACGGGAAATTGCACGAGAGTCAAAATGCATCATCGAGATGGCTGGCGCCACAACGGGTAAGTCGTTTAATATATTATACTATACAACTGTATAAACTATAATTAAATGTTGTCCACTTTATAGCCATAACCAATCCCAAGGTGCCACCCAACACAAGCGAGTCCGTAAAAAGATTCAACTTTGATTACTCCTACTGGTCGCACGATGTAAGTGAAAGAGTTTAGAAAATGCAATGATTAATTAATCAATTACTTTGTCTACTTTTTATAGCCACGCGATGCTGATTTTTCCACACAATCGATGGTGTACAAGGACATTGGCGAGGAGATGCTGCAGCACTCCTTCGATGGCTACAATGTGTGTATCTTTGCCTATGGCCAGACAGGAGCTGGCAAGTCCTACACCATGATGGGTAGGCAGGAGGAGCAGCAGGAGGGCATTATACCCATGATATGCAAGGATCTATTTGGACGCATACAGGAAACCGAAACTGATGAGCTCAAGTACTCGGTGGAGGTATCCTATATGGAAATCTATTGTGAACGTGTCAGGGATCTGTTGAATCCCAAGAACAAAGGCAATTTACGTGTGCGTGAACATCCCCTGTTGGGTCCCTATGTGGAAGATCTCTCAAAGCTGGCTGTCACCGATTACCAGGACATACATGATCTCATTGACGAAGGCAACAAGGCACGGTTAGTGCTCAATAACATTACCAATCGTGTATATTATTAAACTGTTCTATTCCCCAGTACTGTGGCTGCCACTAACATGAACGAGACCAGTTCCCGCTCGCATGCGGTGTTCACCATATTCTTTACACAACGTCGTCATGATACTATGACCGATCTGACTACCGAAAAGGTATCCAAAATTAGCCTGGTCGATTTGGCTGGCTCGGAGCGTGCAGATTCAACTGGCGCCAAGGGCACACGCTTGAAGGAAGGTGCCAACATCAACAAGTCTCTAACTACACTAGGCAAAGTCATCTCTGCACTAGCAGAAGTGGTACGTAATCTATAGGATTTAATAGATTCTTAACATAATTTAAAAAAGAATCAGATGTATGGATTTACTCAATTAAGGAAATTGTTAATGTATTTATACGTATTACTGTTAATTGCTCTGTGTGATAGGAATTTAATATAGATTTAAAATTAGTTACTAATGCTTATTTCCTTCTGTGCTGCTTTATGATCTAACAGTCTGTAAGTATTTGCCATAGATTATATTTGTTTTTGACTGAAATAAACTAAATACTAAACATGAACACTATTTCAGGCCTCAAAGAAGAAGAATGCCAAGAAGGCAGACTTTATACCGTATCGCGATTCGGCTCTGACCTGGTTGCTGCGCGAAAACCTTGGTGGCAACTCCAAGACAGCGATGATAGCGGCCATATCGCCAGCTGATATTAACTACGATGAAACTCTCAGCACTTTGCGGTAAGTTTGCAATAATAATTAATGTGAAATGTTTCAACAGTAAATCTAATTTTCTTGTTGTTAGTTATGCGGATCGTGCCAAGCAGATTGTATGCAAGGCCGTGGTCAATGAGGATGCGAATGCTAAACTTATACGAGAGCTCAAGGAGGAAATACAAAAACTGCGGGACCTGCTCAAGGCCGAGGGCATTGAGGTGCAAGAAGGTAAGTTGTCAATCTTTCGGATAGATCTATGATTGTCTATAGCTGCTAAGTTCAGATCATTTCTTAAGCCTTGACACAAAAATTTATAAACTGTTTAAACGCAAACACTCGATACCAAAAAAAACAAAAAAAAAACCAAATACAAAAACAAACAAAGATGAAAAGATAAATATATCAAGCATACACACAATAAGTTAATCGTAGTCATAGTCATAGTTGTAGTAACTAATAGTGAGTAAATACCCCAAAACCTATTTCATTTAGGACCCGATGGCAAAGTGGTGTGTGAGAAGCGCGATGCTAATAGTAAGTAAAGCCAAGCAAAAGCAACAAAATATACAACAAAAGGCTTCACATGCAAATAAAATAATAACAAATGGCAATGCAATTATTTGTATACGTATAACTCGTATTCGTTATCTATGCGCTATCATCTAAGACCTCTATATGTGCGTGTGCGTGTGCGTGTATGTGGTTGTGTAACGCTTCGCTTCAGGACATGTACCATATCATATACATATATAATTATATAAATATACTATATAATCGTTATGGTATTCAAACGTTTACGTCCTATTTATGTTGCGTTTTATTGTAAAGATTTTGTACAGTGGATGATTCGGCTTTTGGTGCCATATCGAACATGGAAAATGTCTGAGATCCTTTTGGGATCTTTCGAAAATTGTTTCCTGTACTCCCACTGTGTTGTATTTTATTTGTGTTGCCCCGTAAAAAATGTTATTTAACTAAAGAGAACAATGGGCTAGACGGTACCACGACATAATAATCCAATTGTCTGGACTCTTCTCAAGATTCACCAAATAAATCGGCAACGCTTTGTTCCACATTGATTATATTCTTACTATTAACTTTATAGAGTTGCAATATCGGTATAACTATCGATGAAATATTAATGTAGTACCACTTATATATCAAGAATTTATTAATTATTTCAAAAACAACATTTTCTTCAAAGTTTAGCCGATAGTTTTGCAACTCTATTACTTATATATATATTCAAAATTTAATCTCAGCACGCTTATCACTGCGCTTGTGGTTCAGACTATCCAAGTGCCTCTGTACTAATGCCATTTAAATATTTTTGCAGAGGATGAGATAACCAAGTCATCGGTGATTAAATCGCCAACCAAGGGACGCAATCGCAATGGTTCCACCACGGAAATGGCTGTCGATCAACTACAGGCTAGTGAGAAGCTTATTGCAGGTATGTTAACAATTACAGGGTATATGCAGATCATAAAAAGTAAATCGTTTTCATTTTTCTTAATTAGAACTTAATGAGACCTGGGAGGAGAAACTCAAGCGTACAGAGGAGATACGTCTGCAACGGGAGGCGGTCTTTGCCGAAATGGGTGTGGCTGTTAAGGAAGACGGCATCACTGTGGGCGTCTTCTCGCCCAAGAAAACACCGCATTTGGTCAATCTGAATGAGGATCCCAATTTATCTGAGTGCTTGTTGTACTACATCAAGGACGGTCTCACGCGTCTGGGCACACATGAGGCCAATGTGCCGCAGGACATACAGTTGTCCGGCTCGCACATACTCAAGGAGCACTGCACCTTTGAGAATCGCAATAGCACTGTCACGCTATTGCCGCACAAGGATGCTATTATCTTTATCAATGGACGCAAATTGGTTGAGCCGGAGGTGTTGAAGACAGGCTCGCGAGTTATTCTCGGCAAGAATCATGTATTCCGTTTTACCAATCCGGAGCAGGCACGTGAATTGCGTGAGAAGATCACTGAGAACGAAGCCGAGAATGAGTTTGAAAAGGCCGATACACAGCAAGTGGACTGGAACTTTGCCCAGTGCGAGCTGCTCGAGAAACAGGGCATTGATCTTAAAGCCGAGATGAAGAAGCGCCTTGACAATCTGGAGGAGCAGTATAAACGCGAAAAGTTGCAAGCCGATCAACAGTTTGAGGAACAGCGCAAATCCTATGAGGCACGCATCGATGCTCTGCAGAAGCAAGTAGAGGAACAGTCCATGACCATGTCCATGTACAGCAGCTATTCTCCAGAAGATTTCCATCAAGAGGAGGATGTCTACAGTAAGTCGTCAAAGGTTGACATTTGTAACTCGTACTAAATTTCTATTCACTTAGCCAATCCCATGTACGAGTCCTGTTGGAACGCACGCGAGGCTGGTTTGGCTGCCTGGGCCTTCCGCAAATGGCGCTATCATCAGTTCACATCACTGCGCGATGATCTCTGGGGCAATGCCATTTTCCTAAAGGAGGCTAATGCCATTTCCGTTGAACTAAAGAAAAAGGTATGACCTTAGGGAGTTAATTTATTTTGTTTACATTTAATGCAATTATCGTATCTCTCCCACTCTTGCTGCCAACAGGTGCAATTTCAATTTACGCTCTTGACGGATACGCTATACTCCCCGCTGCCACCGGAGCTGGCCTCGAGCGTGGCACCATTACAGCCGGAGGATGAGTACGGAGCACCGCCTGTGTCCAAGACGCTGGTCGCAGTGGAGGTCACCGATACCAAGAACGGCGCCACACACCATTGGTCGCTGGAGAAGCTACGGTAGGACCATGACTAGAAGTTTTGCTTTTTCGCTAGCTCTCATTCATTATATATTCTGCACCTTTGTTAAGAGTTTTGTACTTTTTCAATTTGTTATGTTTTGTATCTGGTACGTGCATGGTGGTTGTAGTTTAACTGTAACTTCTAGTTGATCATCTAAAGCTTTAATTTCAACTACGGGTAATACACATGAAGCCAGCTGTGATAACGCTGGCCCACCGCCACCATCTACTTATCGAAAACTCATCGACATATCGATTCACACAGCACCTCGCTACTTTTTTGGGCTTTAACAGATGCTGATTTTGTAATTTTTTGGTTCTCTTACAAAAACCGAAAATGAATCCATCGATTCCCTTAACCCTAACGCCCCAATATCCACCTCCTACATACCACATCCCTTGGACCAACAAAAAGCTATCGACTTGAATTGATGCGGCAAGTGTATAATGTGGAGAGCCCTCCATCATCCATGCTATTCGATACGTCCAGCATTGGAGGAGTATCCATGTGCGAACTGGCATCAGCACCAAGCCCACACACAATAATACACTCCATGCCGCAGCTGCAAGAGCAACAGCAAGCCCAAACGCATACGCCAAAGCAATTGCAGCAGCAGCAGGAGGAGCAGGAAGAGTCGCAGTTGCATCAGGCATCGCCATCGCGTTTGACATTGGCCAACCTGATACCTTCTAGGTTTGCTTTTCCATTTCGCGGTTTCATTTGTATGTACTTGTATTTGTAGCTCTGCTTTAGTACTAGTCGTAGTCATACTATGCATGCTCTAGCTCTATGGCTTCTTTATTTTGATTAGTTCAATTAGTTAGTTTTAGTTGCTCTTATACACTTCCTCTCTTTGTCTCTATTTAGCCATGCTTGCTTCTTATGCACAGCTCACTGTGTTTTTTGTCGCTGGCATATAGCCGTTGTCATAGTTCAACTAATTTATTCCAATTGCCTTTGCAGACAACGCTTGGAGCTGATGCGTGAGATGTACCACAATGAGGCCGAGCTGAGTCCCACCTCGCCCGATTACAATGTGGAGAGCCTGACTGGCGGTGATCCATTCTATGATCGTTTTCCCTGGTTCCGTATGGTCGGTCGGTCCTTCATCTATCTGAGCAATCTGCTCTATCCCGTGCCACTTGTACACAAGGTGGCCATTGTAAATGAGCGCGGCGATGTGCGTGGCTATCTGAGAATTGCCGTACAGCCAGTAGTCGATGAGGAGTCCATTGATTTCAATAATGGTGTCAAACAATCGGCACGCCTAGTCTTCAATGAGGACGATGCCAAGCCCAAATATCGTGCACTCAATGAAAAGGACGATGTACAACGTTATATTGATAATGGTGGCTTAGACAACAAGCTAGAAGGTAGACTAACCGTACAACTGATATTTATACGACTCACTATATGCATTATTTTTGTAAAGAACTTGAAGACGCTGACTCTGGACGTGGCATCGACTCAAATTCAGCCTCAGAATGTCAGGAGAACGCCGAGGAACCAGGCGAACATTTGCAAATTGGCAAAGACTTCACCTTCCGTGTGACCGTACTGCAGGCCACAGGCATTGGCGCTGAATACACTGACATCTTCTGTCAGTTCAAGTGAGTTGCTTTAACTAAAATCACTCATATGCATACTAAACAAATGTTTACATTTTGTTTCTAGCTTTTTGCATCGTCATGAGGAGGCATTCTCTACAGAGCCCATCAAGAACTCCGCCTCAGGCGCTCCACTCAGTTATTACCATGTGCAGAATGTTCGTATAATGCTCGTATATTATTTAAGTTTAGTATTACTAATTGATATGTATGTTTTATTCATTACTATTTAGATTACTGTGCCTGTGACTAAGTCATTTATTGAATACTTGAAGACGCAACCGATAATGTTCAAGATCTTTGGGCACTATCAAACGCATCCGCTGCATAAGGATGCCAAGCAGGAGTTCGTTTCTCGTCCACCACCAAGACGCATGCTGCCACCAAGCATACCCATAAGTCAGCCAGTGCGCAGTCCCAAATTTGGGCCGCTGCCCTGTCCGCCATCCTCTACTGTCTTGGCGAAGCATGATGTGCTGGTGTGGTTCGAGATCTGTGAGCTGGCACCCAACGGCGAGTATGTACCATCGGTAAGTCTCAATTACAATTCGATTTCTATTTGCATGTTGTTAACACAACTTTGGGATGTTACAGGTGGTTGAGCACAGCGATGATCTTCCCTGCCGTGGTCTCTTTTTGCTGCATCAGGGCATACAGCGTCGCATACGTATTACCATTGTACATGAGCCTACACCCGAGGTCAAGTGGAAGGATATCAATGAACTTGTCGTTGGACGCATACGTAATACACCTGAGTCATCCGATGAACAAGATGAGGATGCCTGTGTGCTGTCGCTAGGCCTATTCCCTGGCGAGGTGCTTGAGGTGCCTGGAGATGATCGCAGCTTCTATCGCTTTGAGGCCGCCTGGGATTCCAGTTTGCACAATTCGGCGCTGCTCAATCGTGTTTCGCAGGGCGGCGAAACTATATATATTACATTGAGCGCCTACTTGGAGGTATATGCATTATTTATCATTATTCGAACAAAACTAATTGTGTGTTTACTTTATTAGCTGGAGAATTGTGCACGTCCTGCTATTATTACCAAAGATCTGAGCATGGTCATCTATGGACGAGATGCACGCACTGGCCCGCGCTCGCTGAAGCATCTATTCTCTGGACAATATCGCAATCCGGAGGCTAATCGTTTGTCTGGCGTCTACGAGCTCTCGCTGCGCAGAGCATCCGAAGCAGGTAGTCCAGGTAGCAATTCTAATTGTAGTTCAGTACACGTGCTTAGCCTGAAAACAATGACTTAAAACCCTTACTGATATTAATCAATAATCTATTCTCTGTTCTCGATGTTCACAGGCGTACAGCGTCGTCAGCGCCGTGTGTTGGACACCAGCTCCACCTATGTGCGTGGCGAGGAGAATCTGCATGGCTGGCGTCCACGTGGCGATTCGCTGATCTTCGACCATCAGTGGGAATTGGAGAAATTGACGCGCCTCGAGGAAGTTGGACGCATGCGCCATCTATTGCAGCTGCGTGAACGTTTGGGCATTGATACCAGTCCCATGCCCACCACCAAAACCGAAAAAGATGTTTGCAATCTTGCAGCGCGCGCTGCTACCTCGCCCGTGCATATGGTCATACCACAGTCACCACAGTCACAAACTTCCTGGGATTCCCAGCACATTATGCAAGAGTGCAAATACAACCAGCGCGAGCAGGATCTCATGCTTAAATGCCTAAAGCTGGTGCAAGGTAATCAACCGCATTAAATACTCTAAGTTTGTCCACTTTAATGTTAATGTTATTTTACGCAGGACGTTATAACAAAGCCGAACCGAACGATACACAAACTCAGTCCGATGTTTCGCCCAGCGATGAAGGCTGTGCCGACATGACCGTCAGCTGCATCTCCAGCAATTCGATGGAGTAAGTTCAATCGATCTGTGTGTATATGCATGCTTCATCCATTCCCATCTTTGCTTACTTGATTTCTTTAATGAGAACACCACAAAAATATTGGCACAACACCTACCCTAACAGAACAGATACACTACCATTAGAATCAGCGAAATGCTATACAGATGATATCTCATAATAGTATGTTTATTTCTTTAGAAAGATAAAACTTGAAACGAATCGTTTTTATACATTTTTTTATTCCAGTTTCAGTATGATACATGAATGATATACAAAAAAAAAATTCAAAAAAAAAAGTTCAAACATGATTTTATACATATACAAATGATATGGCATGCAATTCATGTGCTCTGCACCGCACAGAGCTCAGATTACACAACTACAATAACCTTGCTCGATACTTAGACATAACTATTCACATAAATAGCTATAAAAGCTGCGAGTTCTGTTTGAAATTCTATAAATTTGACAGCTGAGCATTTCGTAGTTTTAAGTGCGAAAAAACGTATTAATTATTTAACAATCTGAGGTATTTAAGGTCTGGTTTGCACTTAAGAACTTGGTGGCATGCTGCAGCTTTCGCATTTATAGATTTATTTCAATTGTTGTACAATAAATAGATTATATGATCCAATAATATGATTAATACGATCCAATACACATAATTATTTATATATACATATCGACTGAACTGTAAAATACATAAACTCTGCACATGCAGAGCTTGCACTACAGCAGTGCGATGTTGGTATTGTATGCCCACAATGCTAGGTTCTATCTATTCCAGTGAATAGGTAGAGTAGCTCAGAGATTTGTTGTAATTGTATTTAGTTTGGTTTAGTCTGCCTTACTGGAAAACCCGATGTGTTTGCACCAAACTCTGTGAGATGCCAGCGGGACATTCACTGCGTAGTATACATCTGAGCGATTCCTCGCTAAACACATAGCCTTGGCGACAGACACATGGCACACCACAGTAGCGTACACAGCCAAGGGATCTGTAGGCGCAGGTTTCTGGGCAAACTCCGCCACATCGTACACTGGTGGCATTGGGTCCACAAAAGCCAGGAAATGGATTCCATATGTAGGTCTTACGTTCCGGTTGAGGGTCTTCATAATGATGCAGCACGTCATCGAAGTCCATGGACGATGCCTTGTGGTTGTTCAACGTGAATAACAACAAAAGCATCAAGAGCCACGACCGCAGCAGCAACAGTTGAACGGCGCGTAACATAACGGGTTCCGTAAGCAACTGACTTAAATTGCATTCGAGCCAGAGTTAATAAACATCGATCGCAAAAAGTATAGAGTATAGAGTAGCTGAAGCCTGCATGTTTTCGTTAAGTATAGAATAACCAAAACAACAGCAAGAGTGAAGTCAACAGGCAACAATTTTCTATAGATGATGAATGAACACATTTCCAGATTGAATTAGATTCAATTATTATTTTACGGACTAAACGTATCGTAACGCATTCAATTTAATTAAAACCCAATGCGATGACAGTACAGTTCGAGCTTAAACTAATTGCTTTTTGCTTTGTGCTTTGTTAGGGTAGCAGCTAGTCGAGCACTGCACAACTGCAGCGGCAACTAAATCTGCAGCTGTTTTTAGTGTTTAGATAGCGCATATCATTCATACACTAATTCATACCCTGCTACTGATAAACTTAACAAAAAACAACAACAACAACAACCAAACAATTTCGAAAATTATATTTTCTTTGAAATTTATTTATTTTTACACAATTAGAAACAACAAATTTGTAATTCGACGCAGGTAATTTTCTTTTCTCTATACAATTTGATACTATTATTCAAAAATATTCGCATGATTAATGAATGATTTGCTTTTGATATTCACAGATTATGCTCACCAGATCGCGCCGATGCGCCCAATGGCTGGGAGGCACCTGCCCCAGCAACACAGCCGGCGCTACCTTTGCGACTGTATGTACCGGAGCTGGAAGAGATACGCGTGAGTCCGGTGGTGGCACGCAAAGGTCTATTAAATGTGCTGGAGCATGGCGGTTCTGGCTGGAAGAAGCGCTGGGTGGTATGTGAAACATATGCTAAGTTAACGTAGATCATGTTTATAACGAATGAATTTGCAGATCGTACGACGTCCATATGTATTTATCTATCGCACCGAAAAGGATCCCGTGGAGCGTGCTGTATTAAATTTGGCTACGGCTCAGGTGGAGTGCAGCGAGGATCAGGCAGCTATGGTCAAGATCCCAAATACATTCAGGTAAGTTTTCCCAGAGTATAGCATACTTTTTCCGGGCACAAACCCAACGCAAAGTATTCATCTGCTCCACTTGAAAGTATGCCAAGTTGTAGTACATTATACTTGAAATATATATTAAATGATCTTCTGTATTCCCTTTAGTGTGGTAACCAAACATCGTGGCTATCTGCTGCAAACGCTCGGCGATAAGGAGGTGCACGACTGGCTGTATGCCATCAATCCCCTTCTGGCTGGTCAGATCAAGTGAGTGTCTCTATTTGCAATAGTCAAATCTTAGTCCATTTAAATAATTTCTCGTTGTCATAGATCACGTTTGGCACGTCGCACGTTGGAGCCAGCATCGCAGACGGCTTCGCAGATTCAGGCCAGCAATGCGGTGAATGCGAACAGCGCGAATAAATGAGATACGATCACGATGGAATCCGTTTTGGTTTACTGAGACAGAGGCTATGGCTGGCTGCAGCGACTGGGCATGACCAGGCGTCTGATGCACCGGCAGCAGAATGATATATAGCAACAGGATTCCATCGCTTAACGATGACAGAAAGTTATGCATAAATTTATTAAATTATTACTAAAAAAAAAAATGAACAAAAACTAAACAAAATGGAAAAGCAAGAAACAGAAAAAGGAAAAGTCGAAATGCAAAATCGTACGTAATAATTAAGTAGAAGAACATAATTCTTATTGATATTGATTGGAATTTCATTGTAATTATCAGCTTTATTCTGTAGAACGAACTCTAACTTTCAGTTTTTGCCAGGCAGTCGCTAAAGATGATCTAGACTATATAGAGCTGACTGTTTAGTCAAACAAAATTGGTATTATTATTCTTATTATTATTAATATTATAATATTTATTATAATTGTATTATGTAAACAGATATACATATGTTTTGTAAATAGTTTTCGTTTCCGAATTGTACAAAAATATTGTCATTAGTTAATTTCTAATTTTTGGACGAACCGAACAAATACCCTTTAATTTTGCACGTGATATTATGTTGAATACGTATAATGTTATAATACATTCGAAATGCCTATGTTAAACACAGTTAATGTAATGGAATGGAAAACCCAAAACTTATTTACATATATATGCATTTTAAAGGAGCAACTTAAGCAAAACAAAACACGTATATACTTATACATGTACTGTATGTATATTTATATTTATTGTATAAAACATATATATAATATATATATTTGCTGTTTATACACAAATTTTCATCTAACCAAAACGAGAATGTATTTGTTTAGATAACAAAAAAAAAAGGCAAGATCAGGCAAAGACATATGAAAATGCAAAAACATGCATATACAAAGACATATATATCAATCAAATAT
>JBANCZ010002028.1:0-17748 GCA_037040025.1 Sphaerogastrella javana | reverse complement strand
GAGAGAGAGAGAGAGAGAGAGAGAGAGAGAGAGATAGAGAGAGAGAGAGAGAGAGAGAGATAGAGAGAGAGAGAGAGAGAGACGCGAAATGTTGGAAGAGATTTCTTCAAGTTGCAGCATCAGCTAAGCGAAGCGAAGCCAGTCAAGACCAACACAAGACCAACAAGCAGCTGCCACCCCAACCAACCACAGTACAGCACTTGCCTCCACCTTAAACCACCCCTCCACCCCTCCTCAACCCGCAGCCTATTCCCTTCACTTTTTACCCCCACTTCCGGCGTATATAAACCATGCTCTTGTTGATGTTAATGTTGATGTTGTTGCTTTTGGCGCACTCTCGGGGGCTAAATTTAAGTAGCAACAAATCACTTCATTGTTTGCGTGTTTACATAATATTTATACATTGTATTTCTCAGCCCCCCACTCCCTCAATCAAATTCAAACCACACCCCAAATCCTTCTTCATCTTTTTCTTTATCTTCTTTCTGTTTCTTTCTCTTTTTCTATCTCCCTTTTGGAGAGCAAAAGCGTTGACATGCTGCGCGGCATATTCATTAATAAAGCGCAGCGACACACACAGCAGCAAAAAAGTATGCTACGTTATTTTTGACCAGCCACACACACACTCACACACTCATACAGTCACACACTCATACACTCACACTCACACTCATAGAACTAAATGTATAGAACAATCAGCAAAAAGGACTTTAGACATCGCGTCGCCAGACAAACTGCTGCAGACCAAGACACAGATAAAAAAATCAGCAAAAACAACAGCAAAAACAACAACAAATGTATATACAACAACAATACATTGCATTTGCTTTTATTTCTTGCTTCTTTCGCTAAAATTTTTTCTCTGTGTAGGTTTTTGTTGTTCTTCTATTTTTTGCACATTTAGCACATGAGACGCGACGTCGTAATTTCATTTATAAATATAAAATGAGCGCTGCCTTGAGTGAACTAAAGATGCATGAATATCTGCAGCATATTCAAGAGAGAGAAGAGAGAGAGAGAGAGAGAGAGAGAGAGAGAGAGAAAGACACAGAGATTGAGAGAGGAAGAAAGAAAGAGAGACAGAGATGAGGTGAGCTGAGATAAGCTGTCTCTCTGATGACGTCAAACTGTGAGTGTTTGGTTTTTTTTTGTTTTTTGGTAAAATAGCAGAGGCCATCGCATGCACTCACTTTTACTCAAACACACACACTCACACTACTGCATGTATATATTCATTTAAATAAATTCAACATTATAAACATGAACATGAACATGAACATGATTATGGCTTTGGATTTGGATTTGTGTTTGGATTTGGATAACGATTATGTTTATGCTAGCGATTTGCTGCAATCATTAGAAACATCAAGCAGAAAACGATGGTCTTCCATTTTGGTTGATGCACTGTACTCATAAATAATGTAAAAAACACACACACACACACACAGACAAAAAATACATATGTGTGTGTGTTTGAATAAAAATCCGATATACGAAATATACGCTTAATGCACCACATGTTTTATACATGCGATTGCCCATAATCTGTATTCTGTGTGTTTAAGGGGGAGAGAGAAAGTGGGGAGGGGTAGTGGGTAGTGTGTGGTTGTATGAGAAGTGTGTGAGTGGTGTATGGGTGGTGTATGGGTTGTGTTTAGGTCAGTTAATGCAGCCTCAAAGTCCATTGCATAATGCAAAACATATTTCGTTAATGTTTGCATATTGAGGATTCCATTTGCAAGCGTTCAATAAATAACTATACACACACACTCACACACACTCACTTACACACACTCACTCACACTCGTTCAACCACACTCACACTCACATGTTAATGGAGCTGCAGTGCCACAGATAAGAAAATTCAATTATCGATGCAGCACCAACATCGTCAGCCACGCGTTCAACCTACTTATTAATTTAAACAAAGAAAAAAAATATATGAATAAATAACAAAAAAATAATTTAAAAAATAAATAAATACAAAAATAAATTGTGTAAAATGTTTGCTGCCCGAGCGCCCTATAAAAATAATGGGCACATAAAAAAATGTGGGAAAAACTGAACAATAATTAAATGAAACACAAAGTGACAAAGCGTTAAGCTGTCGTATTACGTTGTTATCGATAACTAAATGCCAGCATTATGTTGTTACATATAAATCCAGTGTGTTCACAGTGCGTTAAAAATATTTACAGAATGTATACTTAAAAAAAAATGTGTTGAATATTGTAAACTCAAAGCCTGCTTGGAACTTGCAATTTATGATTTCAATCGAAATGTAAAATATCGATAATCGGATTTAGCTTGACAGATGTAAGCAAAACGATTGTACTGAGTATAGAATTATTATACGAAAGTTTTTGCTCAACAACACCGGCTCGGCGTGTGAATATAAAAAGCCAAAAAATTAAATAAAAAATTACAATGTCAAAGGAATCATACTGTGGCTTCACCCTGTCCGGAGAGAACAACAGCGTAACCTGGGACGTTCTCACGATGAAGGACCATACGCGCAGGCAAAAACTGGTCATCAAGCAAATCTTGCTGGGCGCCGGAGCAAAGAATGAGTTCAACGTGGTCGAGGTAACCACGCTGAAGGATCCAGTACAGATTCCAATTGCCGTACTGAAGACTGGCGAAACACGGTGCCTGAAGCCTAATGTGGAATTCAATGGGTCGAAGGTGACTTTCAAGCTGATCAAGGGCAGTGGACCCGTCCAAATACATTGTCAGAATATTAAGGACGACGTCGAGATTGTCAACATTGGAGAGGAGGAGGGTGATAAAGAAAAAGAGGAGATTAAATATTCAAAGAAGAGAGCCGAAATTGAAAAGAATGCCAATGGTAAAAATGCCTAGAATCCGAAGAAGAAGAAAAAGAAAAAAATGCTAAATGAAAGAAGAAAACATAAAAATTAATACCACACAATAAGCCGTTTCGACACTATCTAACAACTACAACTACAACAACAACAATAATATTTATATCCATGCGAAACAAGAATCTATATCAGGCGATCCTTTCTTCAAACAAACACACACAAACAAACACACACAAACAAACAACAACAAATAAAGAAAAATAAATATGCAAAAATATACATATGTAAACATAAATATTGTATACTTTTGATTGGGTAATTTTATGTTTGTAATCTTTTTCTGTACTTCAGTCACCTTTCTCACTCCCTGTCTTTCTCTCTTTCCTACAAAATCATGTATTTGCTTGACAAATGATTATGCACTGTTTTTGCGTATGCTTTTGGAAGCAATATCTTCAAGTATTGCTGTTTTTTCTTTAAACCCTCTTCATTTTCTCTTTCCCACTCTTACCACACCTCTCTTACTCTCTATCTCCACCTCTCTATTTTTCTCTCTTCTCCTCTCTGCCTCTACTTTTCTTTGTACCTCACTCTTTTGTATACTCTAACAATGGTTTAGGCAAAGCAGCCTTATAAAGTGAAAGTAGTACTTTTTGCTTTACTTTTCTTTGCCTCTTCCTTCGGCTCTAACTTTCTCTGTCACTGTCCCACTCATTCTCTCTTTGTCTCTCTATCTACCAATATATATATATATATATCCCTAGTCTATCTATTCAAGTCGTCTTAACTCTGCTCTTAGTTTGTTGGTCCAGCTGCAAAATTTTGTAGCCTTTGTGTGTTCGCCCTCTGCGTTTTCGTTGGAGCCCCCAGCCCAACAATGCTTTGGCTAAGAACCCATAATAACCATGTTGATGATGATTAAGTTCATCTTGTTGCTGTTGATGTCAATTATAGCTCCATGTATACTCTCTAGACCCATCAAGGCTGCAGCAGCACTTCAATTCACTTCCCCCCCAAATAGACATACGCAAATTTAGTCTATACATATGAAATTAAGGTATAAATTTTGTTCCAGTGCTTGCCATGAATTGCAGTGATTGTTTTTGATTGCACTGCTTGCATTTCATTTATAAAAACACTATAAATATTTAAGTCATGGTAAAAATTTCGTTGCACTGCTTGCCGAAGATTGTACTTCCTACCATGGATTGCACTGCTTTTCAATGATTGCACTGCTTGCATTTCATTTATAAAAATACACTGCAACATTTCCTTCATATATACATTCATTCACACTATACATATTTATATTAAGGTAAAAATTTCGTTGCATTGCTTGCACCAAATTGCACTGCTTGTCATAATATGAACTGCTTGCATTTCATTTTAAAAATGCAGTGCAATATTTCTTTGATTTTCCTCTACTATTAGAATAATGCTTGCATTTCATATCTCAAATTGTCAAAATGGATCAAAGAAAAGAAGTCCACTTCAGTAGAGCATACTCGACTGCAGCAGCGATGCTTGTTAGTGTTATTGTGTGAGCCGTAACGACAATGCCATTTTCAATGAATCTCAATGCAAATGTTGCCCAAATTAGTGTCAAACGTATTGATTCACACACACAGATACACATGCAAGCACACAGATACACACACATATACATTCACACACATACACACACACACACACACAGTGGATACAAGAGTTGTTGCTGTTGTTAATGGCGTTGCAATTTGCATATGTGTGTCAACGTTGTTGTCATCCCTCGGCGCCTCACTATAAGCCTGTGTGAGTGTATGTGTGTATGTGTGTGTGTGTGTGTGTGTGTGTGTGTGTGTGCAGGCTATGAATTTACAGCTAACACACTTAACCCACTTGGCACGCCCATACCAAAAATTCTCCCTCTCTCTCTCTCTGTCTCTCTTCTACACACAGACATCGCTTGATGCTTGTCGCTTGTCGCTTGCTGCATGTCGCATGCTACATGTCGCTTGTCGCATGCCACATATGTTGCATAATGCATAGCAAAATATTTAAAACTTTAAAGTGCAAATTGCAATAAATGTATAAATACATTTTTAATAATTCAATCAAGGTAAACAGAGCAGTGACATCTGTATGTGTGAGAGTGTGCGTGTGAGTGAGTGTGTGTGTGTGTGTGTGTGTGTGTGTGTGTGTGTGTGTCAGTTTTAATGCACAGAAAAGTCAATTGATGTCAAGCAAACAAAGTTCAAATGACAAAATAGAAACAGCTTCATTTTGGCAAGTATTAAAGTCTCTTTCTCTTTCTTCATTTCTCTCTCTCTCTCTCTCTCTCTCTCTCTTTATCTCGCTCTCTCTTTCTGTGTTATGTGTGTCACTTTGGACCAGGTTCAAAATGCATTTCATAACTTGGCCAAAGACATAGCAGCCCCAATATGCGGAACAGTCGAAACACACCTACAACAGTCAAACAAATCAGATTTTTAAATACACAAAAATTGAATAAACATATATATCCAATATAATATATTTATATTAATTTATATGTTTATATTCTATTATATAGTATATATATAGTATACATTTAATGTATGCCTGCAAGTCTACATGAACCAAACCTACCCTATATGCTTCTTAAGTACAGACAATAGAAAAACCGCCAGTTAATTTTTTTTGGCAGTTTTTCTGTATGCCTCCACAACCTACAAAAAAAAAAAAAAAAACGACAAATCTTAGCTATGAAATGGCTAAAATTAAGTTTAAAAATAGGCTAAAAAAAAACAAAATTTGTTGAATTCAGAGGAAAAGAAAAGCAATGATTATTTGAATGCTGGCTGCAGGCGTTTAGGGAAATTGGAGGGAATCCTCGAGCTGGACATCAAAAGGCGTCACAGCGTCTGCTGCTTAGGTAGGAGCATGCCACGCCCACAATGTGGCTACAGCTGACAAATGGAATCAAAGCAACGAAATGTAATAAAAATAATCAAAGTGAACAAGAAGAAAAAAACTTGAAGAAAGCACACAAAAATGCGAAAATGAACACCGAAAAGAGAAAGGAAGAGAGGGAGAGAGAGAGGGAAAGAGATAGAAAGAGGAATAGGAAGGGGTGGGGGGAGGGTGGCTGTAATATATATTATTCGATTTTTGGCAGTCGAATCTTTAAAATGACACTTACTGGCCAACAAAAGTAGAACAGCACCTAACGATCCAATGTGGCGCAATTTGTTTTTGGGGGTGTGGCATACACCCAATTTGCTACCTTGAAGCACAAGCATTCTCTCTCTCTCTGTCTCTCTCTTTCTTTCCCTCTGTGTACCACCCCCTTTGCGCGTTGGCTTTCATCTCTTTATGAGTTGTAATTTCTTTTGTGACTGCAAATTGAGCGGCAAAATTGAACGTCGGATGGCGTCTAAAATGGCACACGATGACGTCAGAGCACAAATGAAGAAGGAGAAGGAGAAGGAGAAGGAGAAGGAGAAGGAGAACAAGAAGAACAAGACAAAGGAAAAGTAGAAGAACATATAGAAGAAGAGAAAGAAGCAGAAGAGATTGTAGTAATAGTAGTAGCAGTAAACAACAACAAGAATTTTGGACAACGCCAAAGTTGCTTGACTTGTCGCGTTTGGGCCATAAAAATAGCTTGGCTTGCAACAAATGTCACGTCAGATATATATATGTATATATGTATATATATGTACATATACATATATACAACATTTGTGCCCCTATACCCTATACATCCCTACTTTCACTTCAACTCAGCTGCTTCTTTTCGGCAGCATTTGCTTTTATTTTCCCCGCATTTTTCATTCAACATGCTGCCCATGTGTCTCTATGTCTCTCTCTCTCTCTCTCTTTCTCTCTCTGTATGTCTCTTTGTCTGTCCGTCTGTCCTTGCCAAAGCCATTTGACAATTAAATGCTGCGCTCTCGCCGGGCGAAAACAATAAATGCAAACTGAAGTCGAGGGGTTTGTAGGGAGACAACCAAAAACTGGGCGAATGGCATCTTAAAAATGTGTGTGCTGCTAAACAGTTGGGCAAAGGTGGTTGCTGGATTCGGAGGGGGGAGGAGGGCGTGGCTGTTTTGTTGGCAAGGGAGACAACGTTGGCTGAGGTGTAGGTAATGACGTCGCTTTTAGCGCGCCAGCCGAGCCAAACTCAATTAAATGTGACAGTGAAAATGGCTGCCTAAAAGTATGCTTTATGCTCCGTAAAGAACCAGAAGATGAAGAGTGGAAGGAGAAAGGGGAAGCGGAGAAATAACAAGAAGACGAGGAAGGTAGAAAGACAAAAGCCAAAGGCACAGGCTAGAGCACTAAACACAAGCCATAGACTGATATAGAGAGGGAGAATGAACGAGAGATAGATAAATGTATATAGAGAGATAGAGAAAGAGACAGTGATGGAGACAAAGAAAAAAGAGATAAGAGAGGGAGAGAAAGACAGAGATAGAGAAACAAAAGCATAAAACGTAGAAACAACTAAAGAGCCAACAGCAGTAGAAGCCCTCATAGAGCATAGAGCTCTCACTAGGAGGCAGGTGTGACAAATACCATTACACACTAATACACACACACACACACACACACTAACAGACACACACACTGGCACACACACATTTATGTAATTATGTATACATAACTTTCTATTTAATATATATATAAATATTTAAGACAGCTTCATTCCAGGGAAGCTTGAAAATTTTCCTCTATTGTACATGCTCATTATATAAGGTTTATTTAAACCTAAAGTAACATTTAAAGTATACATTTTAACATACTATCCAATTATAATAATTTAAATTTCATAAAGGAAATTTTAAAAGAAATAAAACCAAAACTATTGCAAATATAGAAACATTTTAGACTATTCCATTCCAGAAAAGCTCAGGCTTTCTTTTCCCTACAGCCTCATTATGTGAGGGTTATTTAAACCTATATAAAACATTTTAAACTTATCATTCTGCGTATGCTTTTACACATCCATTTATTTGTTTTAATATAAATTTTATAATAAATTAAAGTTCAGGTAAAACTATCTAAAACTATTTTCAGTATAGAAACATTTCAGACTGTTTCATTTCAACAAAACATGAAATTTCCTCCATATAATCATTATATAATGATATAATGTTTATTTAAATCTGTATAAAACATTTTGAACTTATCAAATTGAGTGTACTTTTTAATATATATTCAATATTTATAGTATTTATTTTATAATAAATAGAACTTCGGAGAAAACTACCTACAAAAAATCTAAAATAAAAAGCCCAAACATTTCTTTATATATATTAACTTTCTTTCAAGTCTTTTAGTTCGATTAAAACTACAAAAAAAAATTCGATATTGTTTCGGTGGTTTATGTTATTTTGAAAAATTAAATATATCAACAAATTGTTTCATTAAATTTGTATTACATTAATGAAAGTTTAATTGAATTCATCAGCTCTGAAAAAAACGAAAAAAAAACCTCGTACTACAGCCTTAATAAATCGAATTGCTTTAAAGGCAACAACTGGTGGAATTCTAAAGAATTTGTTTATGGGAACAACAGCTCCAAAAGCTGGGCCTTTTTTTTTTTTTTTAGTTGTTTCCTCCTTTTTTTGCGCACAAGTTTATCGCCCTGGCAGAAGGCAAAAGGCAGTAGACAGAAGGCAATAGGCAGCAGCTGTCAATAAGCAACGATTATGCTTGTAGCAAACAATCGACTCTCATTTTAACTGTCTGTCGCTTTGTCTGTCTCTCTGTCTGTATCTCTATCTCACGCCTTGTCTGTCTCTCTATCTGAATGTTTGTGTATCTGAATCGACTGCGTTTCTATTCGACTGAATGTCTGTCTCACTGTTTGCCTCACTCACTTTCTTAACACACTGTCTCTTTTTCTCAATCTCTCTCTCTCTCTCTCTCTCTCTCTATGATTTTCTCTCTCTTTCTTTCTCCCTCCTTATTGCTGTCTTGCTTAATGTGCTCTATTTGCTGACGCTCTTATTGTCTGTGTGTGCTAATGTCCTACAAAAATGCATGCGACACTCAGGAGAGCAACGGCTGCTGTGTCTACTCATGTGTGTATATATATGTGTGTGTGTGTGTGTGTGTGTGTGTGTGTGTATATGTGTGTGTTAGCACATTGATAGCACTTGTGAGGCGCTATAAACTGCAAGCAGTTACTTGCAAAATGGAATGGAAAACTGCCTCAGCAAAAGGTAGCCTGCCATGGGCCTGAAATTGCGCATACGTCATGTGTGCCCAGCAGCCATATACATATACAAATACACATACATAGATATACATATATAAATGTGTGTGTGTGTGTGTATATATATGAGAAGCAATTGAAACCGCACAAGCAGCAGCAGCAGCAAAAGCAACTTCAAAGTTGAAGCTTTAAATTGACTGGCAGCTAGAGTACTTTATATATATATGTATATGTATAATATATAGAATAAAAGGAATTCCTCTATACACAGACAGTGTAGACAATAAGTTTGCAGCCATTGCAATTGCGTCTAAGCCATTTCAATTTACGGCTAAGTAGGTTTAAGCTGTCAAACTTGAACTCTTTATAATGCCGCAGCATAACCGAGCGAAAGGAAAAGCGCAAGGGAAAGCGTATAGAGTGAAAGTGAAAGCCTAAGAGATGAGCTGCAGATTAAATTCAATTTAATGTATTTATATATACATATATATATATATATATATAAAAATTGAGGTGCAACAATTCGAATGAGTTTACAATCGCTTCAAGTATTATGCCACACACGCACAATGGGACAACAGTGCGTATTGATTATTTATTACACCTGAATAGTTAACATAATGCCACAAGGCAAAATCAAATAATCAGAGCTAGATAAAAGCACAAAACTCAAAGACAATGCCTGTGGCTAACTAAAATTAAATAGTATATATATTTAATATAAAGATGATAATGTGATTAACGACTTTAAAGCAATACAAAAAAACCCTCAACTAATTAGATTATAATCATTTAATGCACTGCAAATTGTCACTTGCAACATTTTTTGCGAGTGCGCAAGAAAGTTAGAGAAGGGGGTGGCAGGCAGCATCAACTTTGGCAACAACTGTGGCATCAACTGTGGCAGCAACTGTAGCAGCTGTGTGTGCATAAATTAAATTAAAATTAAACGTTTCAGTGCTTAAATGATGAGCTTTAAATAGCGACAGGCGATAAACTGTGCGCCAGCTAATGTTAATCAAGTCCATCATTATGAGCAACAACATCATCATTATCATAATTATTATCAACATGGACATAATTATTACCATCAGCATCAACATCAGCATCAACATCAACATCATCTTCATCTTTATCTTTATCTTCATCAAAGTCTTCGACATGATTTGCCTGATGTCCAAAACGCATTCAGCAAAGGGTAATCATTCTGTGCTTGTGAGTGTGAATGAGTGTGTGTGTTTGTGTAAGTGTGCATGTGTATGTGTTTGTGTGAGTGTGTGTGTGTGTTTGTATTCAAATCATAACATTTAATACCTATTGCCGCTCAATGTGATTAGCCGCCAGCGCCTTCTGTTCGACGACCACAAACTTCTCACTCAAATTCATTAATCATTCATGCTAAAAACCGCAAAGTGTATAAACTGAACTATAAGAGTATTATGTATATACAGTGGTAGCCATAATTATTTCAATTAAAAATTATACAAAATATCCATGAAAATCTTGACCGTAAATCGTGCAGATTAAACGCTTTGAATACCATACAGATTTACCTGAACAAACAGCTGTTCAAGTGCTTATTATACAATTAATTTTCAGTTATCGATAAAGTACTGATTATAAATAGATTGCATATTAATCAGACAGATTGCTTATATATTGAATCTGTATCGATATAGATGGATGGTACCTGCTAAGTCGTGCAAATTAAACGCTTTGAATACCACACAGATTTAAGTTCACAAACAGTAGTAGTAGTAGTTCATGTGCTTATTATCCAATTAATTTTCAGTTATCGATAAAACTAATAGTGATAGTAAATAGATTGCATATAAATTAGATACATTTAATCTATATAGATATAGAGAGGTGGCACCTGGTTATACATATATTTAGAGTTATCGATACATACAATGACCTATTTTAAACGCAGTTTTGTTATTGTTATCGATATGTATGTATCGATATATCAAATCAAAAGTAGCCTAATATTAACCATTGCTCAGAGTCTTCCGAATAACCTTGCTAGTTCTTCATTACCCTCCTATTCTTTCCTCCTCACACACTTATTCAATCGTTCGCTCTCTTTTTCTGAATAGTATATCTCATAATTGAATTTTTGATTTTGATTAAATTCAGCACACACACACACACACACACACACACACCTAATTGTATAGCCTTATATATACTAAACAATATATGCTTTATATATATATAGATATATATATATGTATATATATATATATGTATGTATAGTATATATATGGTATCCTTTGTAACCTTCAACAAAATCGACAATAATTTTCAAAGCATTGAGAAGCATAAGGATGTGGATATTATTGTGTTTATTGTTATTGTTGGTGCCGTTGTTTGCCGATATATAAAAATACCACATAAAAATATTTCCCTCATATGTACTTACAGGAATGTTTGGCCAAAAAAATAAAATAAAATAAAATAAATAAAAAAAAAATTAAAGTAAATGCTTATAAAAATGGCATTAGAAATACACAAAAGACCAGGCCAGGCCACATTGAAAGCCGCACGATAAGCAGCAGCTCAAGAGTATAGGGTATAAATGGGGTATACGCAAAGGCAAGGGTGCGAATGTAACAGAAACAGGAAATAAAAATCCACTTTGGGCATTTTGAATACAAATGCAAATACAAAAAAAGATAGACCGAATTCTTATTCTCACTCTCTCTTGAGAGTGGGAGAAAGAGAGATCCCTTGATAAAGAGTTAGAGAGTGTGAGAGATAGCACAGAGTATGAGAAAGAGTTAGATAAACAGAGAGAAATCGTTGGATAGAGAGAGTGTGACACAGCGGATGAGCCTGACAAGTGAG
Source organism: Sphaerogastrella javana (assembly GCA_037040025.1). Lineage (NCBI taxonomy): Eukaryota > Metazoa > Arthropoda > Insecta > Diptera > Drosophilidae > Sphaerogastrella > Sphaerogastrella javana. The sequence goes on along the minus strand of JBANCZ010002028.1, from coordinate 5,889 downwards.
TGAGTGATGAGTCAAAACGTAGAGGAAGACGTTGACAGCAGCGGAGACAGAGACACCAACAGCAACAGAGACGGATACGGAGACGGAGACAGGGAAGGAGACGGAGACAAATGCGGTCACATTGAGGTACATTAATATATACTCGTATTTCCCTGAAAGGCAATGGCGCCTGAAAGGGTTTTCAGCCACGTTTTCTCGTTTCGTTTCGTTTCGTTTCATTTCGTTTTCTTTTCTCCCTCAGGCTTACTCTTTCTCTATCTTGCATTCATTTGTGAGTTCTTTCTTTGCTTTGCCTGTCTGCTTGTTGCGACTACAAATAAAGATAAGTGTGTATGAGTGTATGTCTATATATATATAAGTGTGTGTGTGTGTGTGTGATGATGATGATGCCACAAGCTGTCATATAGACTGCAAGCAACTTGACAGAGCAGAGCCTAGCACAAAGAGGATGCCAAAGGCATCCCCATGCGTCAGCGAAATAGAGTAGAATGTTTCAAGAGCCAAAGGGAAGAGCGAGTCAGAAAATGTGTGTTGGAGAGAGAAGGTGAGAGGGAGAGTGAGAGAAGGAGAGAGGGAGAGTGAGAGAACGACATGGCATAGAGCCATGCCACAAATGAAGTGGCAGATCTTGCTGCCAAGGGCCAAGGGCCAAGTGGTATGAATATACGAAGGAAGAAAAAAAATCATAGCATCGTTTTAGGCGCCACAAGGCGACAAAAGTCGCTCAGGTAGCTACCAAATGGGTTAGATAAAACGACAGAGACAGACGGATTAAAAGGCAAAAGGAGAGAAAGGGAAATAGAGAGAGAGAGAAAAAAAGACAGAGATAGAGAGAGGGAAAGCAGAAGTCCAAGCGCCAGAGCGAAAGTTGGCAAAGTGCAAAGACTTTAAAAAATAAAGAAGTCAAATAGATGGGGCAAAAAAGAACAGAAGAGAAATAAAGTGTAAGTAAATTATGTGAAGGAATATAAACAAAACAAAGCAAGGAAAACATTTAAAAAACCGAGAGAAGGAAAGAAAAGCCAGAAAAAAAGAATAGAGGGAGAGAGAATTAGAGCAGGAAATGCAGCTCCATTTGTATTATATGTACTATCAAAGGACTCCAACGACAATAAATGCGAATAAGTATAAAACTAATACTCTAATGGGTTTCTTATGATTCAGATACTTAACTAAAAGTATTTATAAAAATCTAGGTAAATCTTAGAGATTACAATTTCAATCACCTGTAAATTGAATAAAGTCTAAATTGTTCCGTAGTAATTTAAATCAAATACAAATTGAATAATTGATAAATATCTAAACTAAATTTAATTAAGGTTCGTAACCCTTAAAAAACGACTAAGCAACTAAGTGCAACTTAAATTTCTATAAATACAAGGGGCACATTAAAGAGTAAAAGAGTGAAAGACTAAAAGAAAGAAAGTAAAAGAACAAGAACTAAAAAAACGAGGTAAAAAATAGCTTGGCATGATGTGGACAAGAAAATGGCAAAAGTACGAGTATGAGAAAGAGAATGGAAAGGGGAAGGAGGGTGACAGAGAGAATGAGAATAAGAATAGGAGAGAGAGAGAGAGAGAGAGAGTATGTACAATAAACGAAATGCAAAAGTAGAATGAACGGAAACGTTACTAGCACAAGGACCTCAAATGTATGCAACATTAAGTGTATATATATATATATAAATCCATATGTGTGTGTGTATAAGTGTGTATGAATGTGTATGAATGTGTATGAATGTGTATGAATGTGTATGAATGTGTATGAATGTGTATGAATGTGTATGAGTGTGTATACTATGCGTGTTTGTGTGGAAAGTGTGTCCATATGTGCGCGTGAATATGAATGTGTTGTTATGCGACGTCATCAGTTTTCTTTATGCCTACTCTCATACTCTTCTCTTCTTTCTCCTTCTGGCACTCTCTGTCTCTTTCTTTCCTTCACTCCCTCTTTCTCCCCCTCATTCGCTGTGTATTTCGTCTGTCCAGTTGGTCGGCCAAGCACCTGCTGTTCCGTCTGTTGGCTCTTATGTGCCATTTTGGCAAACATTTCGTTTCGTTAGCTCTCTGTCTGTCATTGTGTGTCTATACCCTGCAAACAGCAGCAGGGCATGCACGAACACTCTACAATTTTGGCAGCATTGTTGCCAAACTTCAACATAGTTATGCAACAATTGGCCAGTCTATAAAGCGTATATAGAAATGAGTGTATATATATATATTACGCATGCTTCTCTATGAAATTTTTCCATTCCCGTTGATTCAATTAGCTCAACAAAACAAAGTTTCTAATAGCAACACATCAAATTGCATTAAAAACTTTATTTAACACAAAAAAAAAAACAGTGACAGCAAAAAAATTATGCCCCACTGTGTTTTTGGGGCTGTGGTAGAAAAGTTGCAACTTATTTTTGGTCTTGTGCGGCTTTAATGCAGTTGAAGTTGATATTAAATTATGTTTGGGTTTTAAGCAGGAATTTAAATTATACTCCAGGCAATCGCACATAGTTAGTGTATCTAATAATGTTTATATATTTCTAGATGTTGCAAATGTTGTAGCTGTTGCTGTTGTTGCAAGTGTTATATTATTGTTGCACTCATTCCGAGGCAAAGAGTCTCATTAACAAAATGCACAAGAAACAGAAACAACAGCAACAACAATGAACACAAGTGCAAAAGAGAAGCAGCAAGAACAAGCAGCAGCAGCAACATCATAATAAATATAAGAGAAAAGGACAACAACAACAACAACAACAACAACAACAACAGCAACAGCAACGACAACAACAGCAACGACAACAGCAACAACAAACAGCAACTTGAAGCGCTCAAAAGGATCCTTGAGTCACTTCAAGTTGCTGTTGCTGTTGTTAGTTGTTGCTGTTGTTGATGTTGCTGTTGTTCATGTTATTGTTGTTGTTGTTGCTGCTGTTGTTGGCAAATGAAGCAGTGACAAAAGTGTTGCCCAGAGGCAGTAGCAACAGCAGCTAGTGAAAGCAAACAAAATATGCTCAGCCACTAATCAAGTTGCCACAGCAAAAGCATCAACAACAGCAACAACACTGACAACAACAACAACAACAGCAACAACACTGACAACAATAACAACACTGACAACAAATTCAAAACTTTGCTAGAAGAGAAAAAAATTAATATGAACTGCATTCTCGGGTTTCACTTGAGCGAAAATCTTGGCAAAGTTAAATTATGAAAATATTAGGCACACACAGAGATACAAGTACACAAAGTGAGAGAGATAGATAGATGAAGATAGAGAGAGATAGATAGAGCTATATGCATGGACACCCTCTGTGACATATGGACACACATCCAACATACATATATAAATGAATAAATGCCAAAACAATTTACATAAAAAATATTTGTGCCAAAAAAGTTTTACGTTTCACATTTTTGCCTCTTTATGTTGTTGTTGTAGTTGATGTTGTTGTTGTTATTGTAGTTGTTGGGGTTTTTTTTAACACAATTTCCATATGAAAGGCCATGTGTGGGCGTTAGCATGTATGTGTATGTGTATGTGGGCGTGGCAGGCTGGCTTTTGCGGTTGCCAGAGAGTTTATCAACTGAAGCGACGCCTAATCAACATCAAGCCAAACGCCATTAGGCGACCGCACAATTTACAGCTGTTTGTCAGCCCTTCGAGCACATATACAAGCCCCATACCATAGTCTCTCTCTCTCTCTCCCTGTCTCCCTCTCGCTCTCCCTGTCTCCCTCTCTCTCTCTCTCTCTATCTCTCTTTCTCTTCCGTATCAATCTCTCTTCCAGCCTTCTTCAATCTCCTTTAACCTCCAACCCTGTCACTTAACTCAAACAAACTTTTTTGCATATGGGTGTGCGTGTGTATGTGTGTGTGTGTGTGTGTGTGTGTGTATGTGTGTGTGTGTGTATGTATGTGTGTGTAAGCTTCGCTTTTGGTTTTATTCTGACTTCTGGGCTCAAGTTGAAATTGAATTTTAACATATTTTTGTTTGCATTTCATTTGCGCAACTCATTAAGCCCAAAAACAGCGCACAACTCAAACTTCTCCCTGAACACACACACACACACACACACATACATATATACACACTTTCTTCACACCTACACCCTCCTCTATCACTGGCCTCCTCCACCCTCACCCATTCCTACTTTACCTCACTGACTCTCTCATATTTACACTCTTTTTTAGTAGCCTCTACTCCCTACTATAATACTTCTATTCTATCATAAACACTGAAAATTTTGATCGTTTAACAACCTCAACTTAAACAGTCCAAGATTTTACGATGTTTTATTGGAAAAGCTTGAAAAACTATAAAGTGTAAAGTTAACTGACAATAGTATAATATGGCTTAAGTTTATTTAAAATTCAAGAATGGAATTTCATTAATTCAAAAACCATCAAAAGGCTTTATTCAAATCTTATATAGTATGACATATATATTTTACCAAATTGGGAAATCATAGAAAATCAATGGGAAGATATTGTAAAAAATTAACAGATATTTTAAGGATCTTTGATTTCATATTATATCGAAGCTTAAGCTTGATTTCAAGCTCTCAAGTGGAGGAATATATCATATATTACAATGATATTTAAATTGAATACGTTGACAATTTTGCATATATTTCACCAATTCGCTGAAAATCAATAGGAGGAATTTGAAAGAATCAACAGATATTTTAAGCCCAAAACTTATATCAATAATTTTTGTAGCTTTTAGAAAAACAAATGTTCCCAAGATATACAAAAAAAAAAATACAACTCCTGTGCAAGAAGCTCGGATTTTGTTTAAAACTCACAGACGTGATAATTCAAGGAGTATATATATAGTTTATGTATATATGTAGTCAATTATATGGTCTCTTGAAAACATATTATATACAGTTTAATTCTTGGTTTGACGTAAGTCTTTACCGTGGCTCTAAGAAATGCGTATTGCCTTTCGATTCAATCAATTGCTTGATGTCTTTATTAACACATCGAAATGTATTTGTGTGTGTATGTGTATATGTGTATGTATACATGTGTATATGTGTGAAACTTCAGTCGACAATCTTTGACTCTGCGTGTGTGTGTGTGTGTTGTTTCTACGTCATAAGGCAGTTTAGCCCGAGCGCCTCAATGTATGCAATGAAAATTTTTTAAGTGCTTTAATTTTATTTCATGGCTTTCCCCTCCACACTCACACACACACACACACACCACACATAACTGCCACCCATCACAACCTGCCAACAGCCACGCCCCACTCCTTCAGCTCAACGCCCATGCCCAGGAAAGAACAATCCCCTCTCAAACACACACAGCAATAATTTGATTGTGCTTGTGCAATAAGCGGGGCCCCGGTAACAAAAGAGCGTTGTGGTCGTGTGAATGTTATTTATTTATTTTAATTTTTCCTCTCTCTCTATCTCTCTCTCTCACTCTCTCTCTCTCTCTCTCTCTCTCTCTCTCATTTCTTTGCAGCATCTGGCCTAGTCTTTCGTTCTCGCTTTCTCTTTCTCTCTCTTTAGCTTAGCTTGATTTTCGCTCGTCTTGACATTTGAACAATTTGCATTAAAAATGCTCTTTGCCTTAAACATATAAACACACACACACACGTATATATATATATTAAATAAATATATATACATGTTTATATGTAAACATTTTTTGGTTTTTTTGTTTTTGTTTTCACCGCAAGGCCGTCAGCGCGCGCCGCTTGTTGGCTAATCCGCTTTGTAGCCATTAATGGGCACAGCCAGAGACCCGGAGCACCCTGCCTACCCACTTACCCGACTGTCATCCGGTGACACCCGGCGACACCCATGACATAGCCTCTGCTACTTTGGCACCGTGGCAACTCTTGCAGCAGGCACTCAATGGGCCCTGACATGTCTGACAC
>JBANCZ010002027.1:0-17758 GCA_037040025.1 Sphaerogastrella javana | reverse complement strand
CTGTAACTGTGTCTGTTACTGTCACTGTGACTGTGACAGTGACTGTGACTGTGACTGAGACTGTGACTGTGGCTCTGACTGTGGGACTGCTTGTTCGCATTCAATTTGTACAATTGATACACACGCACATCTTATCAACAACAATTTGGCAGTTGACAGTCCGATTTCTGGCCAAAATGAGATATCTGCGCTTCGCACGCAACCAATGATGAGCGAGATATTGTACTTATGTCAACGTGTCGAGTGATCTCTTTTAAAGCCCTCTACCTTATAACATACACACCGAGGGATGTGTTGATTTCATGTATCTGGAAAGTAGTAAGAAAAAGATAGAAAAGCAGAACTGAAATGTATTTTTGACTCTGCAACATGATATATACTTATATGAATGCTTTTGGACACAGTGGTTTAAAGCACAAAGAATTTGAATTTGACCCTGTCTTTAAGAAGATAAAAGGGTCTACTTTGTACATAGTCGGAAAGTGAATAACTGTTCAAAGAAAGGGTGTCTAAACTAATAATGTATATACATTCTTGATTGGAATGATATACTCAGATGATCTATCTATTATCTAAATGTACGTCTGCCCGTTTGTCCAAAACTATTAGAGCTACAGTATGCATACATGGCACAAAGACTTCTTACTTGTGCACACAGATTAAGTTTGTTTCAAATTTATTATGCCTAGCCTAGTTTACACTGTACTAAACACCGACTGTAAGAGCTAGTTAGGCACGTTCCCTAAATGTTGAACGGAATCCTATGATCCCAAATACCATTATCATTACGATATGTTTTATCAATATCTTACATGGCTCTACACAAGACTTGTGTTTTTACAATCTGCTTGGTGGTGTTACTGTTATTGTAGCAATGTTAATACATTTCTTGCATATCATCATTGTAATCTCAGCTGCTGTTGGTAAAGGTTGTCTTATGAATGAGTGAATGAATAACTGAATGAACTGAAAGGGTTATGTCCAAACAGCATTACACAAATCTTTTACAATTTATGCAAAAATTAAGTCTTCCATTTTATTCACCCTCCCTTTAATATTCATTTTACTTCTTTTTGGGAGTTATCGGCTGTCAAATTTTGCCAAATCACGATGACATATCGCTAAATCGCGTTTGACATCCCCGTTTTTTATTTTGTAACCACCATCAGCTGTAGGGGTTGAATACTAATGTCCACAAGATTTTACTGAAAAGTGTTAGGAGTACTTTCTTTTGAGAGTGGTATGTGATGACACATGAATGAATGTTTTTAGATACATATATTAAGTGAAATATTGCAAGAGAAATAACAGCATTTTCAGCAGAGTTTATCGATATCGGGAGTACTATAGAAACACACACAAAGTATTGTACTATTGACTTATATTGGTAACCATTTGTTACTTTCTTTATGAAATTACCCTAATTTTGTGTTGATTAGTATTTTATACATGACAATTTCAATTCTTATTAAATAGAGTACTTGAATGTTATTCCTTTTAACTTTTCCAAGACTCAACCCTTAGCAATCCATCCATCACGAATTGTACTATATGTTGGCAAATAGAAACGTCATCGATCAGCTCACATGTACAGCTGGCTGAACGCCCAATCTTTTGCAATACATTTTCACTTGCAAAAAGACAAATTAAAATGCACAAGCCAAAGGAAAACTCAAACGGGAAGAAAAGAAAAAAAATGACTTACACAATAGAATTTCGAAAACTGATGACGAATGTTTAACGAATTAAGATGGATTACTTGCCATGACGGTCACAAAACACCGAATGAAACCATAAACGAAGACGGTTTACACTGTAGCAATAATAAATTTAAAAAAATTTGAATAGTAGGGATACCTCCTGGCAGGGAGAACAGAGTTTTCGAGCTGGTATAATCATATATTTTCGTTGTGGAATAGTATTTGCGGTACTGTATGCAATTTGAGTTCAAAAGAAAATTTATTGTCTGGCGATGTTTTAAACATAATTAAAAGCGTTATCGATATCAAGATAATCCATAATCAAATGCTACATTTTTATTTCAAGATATTTGGTTTTTTGGGATGGGTTACGTAATTATAAAAATTACATCAAATATGTAAGAGGTCCCTATATGCCGTATTTAAATATCCACATATTATTAAGAATGATTTTACGCGGAGAGGCAGGCTAATAAACCTTATTTAAATCACTGTAAGCACGACATTAGTATACCCTTTAATGTTTTTCAAGTACAGGATCTAAAAAGAAAAGGATACAAATACACAACGACAATCAAATGAACCGCACAAATAATAAGAATAAGCAGAAGCCAACTCGATCTAAGAGCTACAGGCATTCTTCATTGAAACCGAAGCATCGAAACATGGCAACATCTCTGCGACGACTTTGCCATTCGATGCAGTCAATAAAAAAGGCAGCATGACGCTGCAACATTTGCTATTCTCATTCCGAAAGTATTTGCTACTCACAACCATACGTATTTCCAGTCTCATCGTCATGTCACTCAGTCTCAATCGTTGCGAGGTTTCCAGCAGCTGAAAAGAGTTTGAATTTCAAATTGAATTGAAATGAAGTAAATGATTTTGAAAACTTACAAGATGTGTGGATACATAGGCACTACACCGAGAGAAAATTTGTAACCCAATAATTAGCATTTGAATACTTAAATGAACTTTCCAACCTCCAGTGTTGTATAATATCGATTATATTATCTCAGACACCTAAGTAAGTGTCGTAATGTTCATTGGTTGATTTTTATTTAAAAACCTTCAAATATTTAGAAATATCAAAAATTAAAATCACTATTCTACAATAATTATTGTTATCTTATTTTATAATAAGAAATTATAGTTTCATTAGCGAACTTATATATATTTATATATTTATATTTATAAATCTTTCAAAATGAATTTAAAACTAATTATTATTTCATTTTAAATGAATATTTCATCATTCTCAATATTATACAATATTTTTCCAGTGCGTTCACATGTTTCTCTCTTAGTCCTGCTGTTGTTGGTGTTGTTGTTGTTGATTCTTTAATGGCTTAATGGTTAATATCGCATCACTAAATCGTCCAGTCACGGCGCCACAAGATGTGAGTTCGGATGGACGACTTTGTTTAAGATTGCACTGTGAACCCGATATGAATACAGACAATCATTTATTAAGTTTAAATATTTAATAAATATTCGTAGCACACACCACGCTGAAATCAAAGTGAAAATGGAAAATGGGAAATCGGCTTGGAATGGGCATAAGGGACTAGGACTAGGACTAGGAATGGGAAACTCCTAGGCAGATGATATACTATACTCTTCATACCCAAGCACAGGGTGAGTTCTTCTTTAATCAGCGCAGGAATCTGATACTTGTACAAAAGGCTTTTCTTTGTAAACACACTTCCTGAACTTTACCAAAGCAGCAACTGCAACAACAGCAACAACTATGACAAGTATGTGTTCATATGTATGTATGATGGGTATCTTTGATGGGTGTAGGGGGCGTATTGGTTGGGCGAAGGAAGGTCGTTTGTATTGTATGGATTTTGCGCATATTTACACATATGAAAAACATGTTAACCAGAAAATTAATTATAAAATTTTCAAAAACCTTAACAATGTCTACAATATGGCGTTTATTTTACTCAAACAAGAACTAACTAACTGTAACTCAGCAATATGCTTGAGCTCATGTGTGTGTATATAGTATATTCATAGGTATGGGTATGGCTCTAGGGGTATATATATAAAAAGTATGTTCTATATAATATATAGTAGAGTAAACGGGGTTTTTATATTTTGTATGTATGTATATGTGCACTATACAAGGTTATTTTTATGGAGACATTTTAGGAAATATATAATACTAAATTATGATTTTAGTCGAATTTAAAAAACACGCGTTCGATTTAATTTATTATATTTCGAATTAATTACAATACCTTTTGTCAGTTAATCAGAAATTTTTAGAATTTGACATGTTATACCTTTTTATGATACACATATAATCTTCTTAATTTATTTCTGTTTATATTCTACTTAAAAATAAATAAATGTCGTATTAGTTTTAAATATTGTTATTACAATTATTATTAAAACGTTGTATAAAACTAATGTTAAAGTTGAATTTAAAAACACGGATTTTCATTAAATTAATACATATCTTGAAAAGATGACGTTATTATAGTTTAGGCACATTATAAGTAAACAATATTGTTTGATTAAAAATCAGATAATTTCTAATTTTACATGTTAAATATAAGTTTACATGTTAAATATAATCAATTTTACATAGAAATTTCTATTATTATTTTTGTTTATATTTTACTAAAAAATAAACAAAAGGTTGTATTAGTAACAGATATATTATTATTTTTTGTGTTGTGTAATTTTTTCCTATGCCACAGCACCCTGTAAGAGATATAAAAAATTAATCAACTCTTAGAAACAAGACCAAGTGAAATCATATAGGATTCGTTTTTATATGTATGTACCTATGTGTTATGTTCCTACATATGTATGTACATTGTTTAAGGAACAAAACAAAGCAGAGCTGAATATGGTATATGTATTATAAACCCCAGCCATTGCATGTGGCAGAAAAAGTGGCCGTAATTCATGTTTGCCGTAAGAAATTTAACATTTCTTTTCTTTTCAAGTCCCTGCATTCGCTTCTCCTCAGTCTCTTCTTGTTGCTTCCTTCGTTTGCTTTCCGCTGCTTAGGCAGGATGGATAAGGATATGGATATTGTGCTGCTGCTGCTACTGTGAAATTAAACACGACGTCTACAAAGCATGAGTATATGGTATACATATCTAAGAAAACGTTGAGGGAGGAATGAATACAAAACCAAAAGAAACGTGCACAAGTTGCGGTTTTTCACTTGGCTCAATAGCCATATAGGCAGATCTGTATCATCCGGAAGAAACTGCCCGAATTACACAAGCGATGGGTTGGGCTCTTAAAATCAAATTGAATCGAAATCAACATCGAGCCTACACCCCCAGACCTTTGCAGCCCCCAGCAACTGTTACCAATTGCCAGACTTTTTTCTGCTCTTAATCCAAGCACTTGACAGCTGTTGTCACCTGTGTCCAGACCTCATGCGTAAATCACAGAAAATGTAAAAAATAATATATATAAATATTTTTAAAATTAACATAATGTGTGGTCTGGTCATATAACGGTAATATATTGTTAAAGGACCCAACAGTACGGACACAAGGCGCCCGCAGACTTCAGAAAAATAAACAGTGAGAGAGAATGAGATGAGCTTCCCCCAAAGAACTTAAAAAAATTGTACGAGTATAATGCAAATAAATAACGGATCATATTGCATTCACACAAAATTTATGTTGATTTTCTAGAAAATTATGATAATCAACGGTTCCCAAAGAAGGTAGACGAAAATCATCAAACCGTATGTTGAATTACGGAAAGTAACCATTCGACCTATTGTGATAGACTCGAAAACACTCTACAATAGGTACAAGGTACAAACTTACAAATAATATATATTATTACAAGTTTCTTATAGAAAGAATTACTAAGGAAAATAACTTAAGCCTTTTAGAATTAAGGATTATTTTAATATTATTTATTTTGTTATCAATATTGCAATAAACGTATCTACTGAATATTTAGTTGAATAACAGTTATGAACTTGACTCTATTTATTTTAATTAGGTATCTATGTGATACCATTACCATTTTAAGTCAGCATACCCCTTAGGAATGGTTCGAAAATTGGGTATATATTAAGATGTGCAAAAAGTAAAATAAAAAAAAAAATTATGAAAAAATGGAAAAACACAAAAAAATAAGAAGGTTGTTAAAGACTATTGAATATATGGCACATACATACACATACGTATACTTGAGTGCAGGGCCAATTCTTGAAATAAAAGTATCGAATTAGCGAAATAATATCAGATGTCCTGTGGCAGACATAGGCTACAAGACAAAGACAGCAGAAGACGACTACCGCTAGCTTCTTCCACTCGAAGTGCTCGATTATACCGAGCTCAGATGTTGGATCTGCTACTGTCGCTCTTTCTTTCGCTCCTTCTTTCGCTCTTTCGCTCTTTCACTTTTTCACTCTTTGGCTCATGGCATTATTCGGGACATGTTAAGAGTTCAGATTGTTTTTGTAATTTCACTCAGACGGGGGTAAGCGTCAGCTGCAAAGTACCTCTGTCAATGGGCCTGCGCCAGTTATACTCTCTGGCGAATTCAAACCGCAGTTTCCTCCACGACCTCGACATATGTATGTATGTATGGTATACTGTATACAGGAGGCCTAATCCATATTTAGTTGTTGCTGTTGCATGTTGTTGCTACATTTATAAGTGCACATAGTTGTTGTTGTTAGTTCTTTTTTACTCAAGCAACCGCATTGCAAATAAAATAAAAAAGAAGAAAAAAGTGAAAAAGAAACTTGTTCGCCTGAGTGCATTAGAATCGGTTTTTATCGGGGTCGATGTTCACGAAGAGCCAGGGTTCTCGAGGATTTATGAAATATAATGGATATAAAATATGTTTTTTGGTTGTTGTTGTGATTTGTACTTATATATATATATGTATATGTATAATTCTTTGTTATTCGTTTGCGGGTAAAATTATGAACAAAAGGTGATGTAGCATATTGTGAGCGATATATTTCTTCACTTTTTTGCTAAGGAGATTTAATTTCAAGCAGGATCCGGGTGGCTGATGGCTGATGCACCAGACAAGGCAACCGCATCCATGCTAAACAGTGCAATAAAGGTTCATTATCAGTCGTTGTGGAAAACATATGCTTATTGATTTTAAACCGTTGCACAATAAAGTGGAGAAGAACTATTGAGATTATATATTGGGAAAGGTCTCGCGTTTCAAATTTATTGAATATTTACAATGACTTTCGATAGATTTAAAAGAAAGTGAAACAAAATTCATAATATACTTCATTTGATCCAAACCTTATATTGTCCCTCTATATAATATTTTATTATATTATATTTTGCAATATTTTCGAGAAAATATCTATAATTTCACAATAGCACTGGCTTCTAATTCATTGTAGAATATCAATATTAAAAAAATAATTATAAGCTTTTGGTGTAATACGAAACATAACTTTATGAAGTAAACTATACTGCTAAGGAACCCTCCCGATGTGTAGCTCGTGTAAACAACAGCTCGCGATGTTCGGCTGCATAGATCACGTCATTGCAAGACGGGTGTAATCCTGTTCGGGTCTTATGTAACTTGTTGACAGGCAACTGTCACCACCAGCGCCCATAGCACAGCGCCATATTCTTGAGGCAGCATCTCAGACTTAAAACTGAGTACCGAATACTAAAAGCGTCGCTCCTTTGTTTGCCGGCAATTTCCACACAAATAAGCCGACAATTTGCCCCCACTAGGATGACAGGCGAACAAGCAGCCAAAGCAACAAAACGTCAATGGCCAGACACGTTAACATTGGTCTGGCCAAAAGGCTAATCCTAGGTCTAGCTCTTGCTCTTGGTCTTCCTCTTTCGTTCTCTATCTCGTTCTCTATCTCTCTCTATGTCTCTCTCTCTATCCCTCTGTCTCTGTCTCTCTCTCTGGCATGGCTCTGGCTGAGGCTGGTTATAAATCAGTTGTGCGGCTTTTAATAAATTGTAATTGAGTCGCGAATCGCGAGTCGCAACTGAGGCCGGGCTCTGGCACTGCAGCTGATAGATACATTCGTATCTTGCGGATTCTTTGGCTCTTAGCTTTTACCCGCTGCTGCTGCTGCTGCTGCTGGTGCTGCTAGGGAACTGCGACCGACGCGATAGCGATTGCGATCGCGTGTTGAAATGCCGACGAGATGAACGGGACGATCGCAACGATTCGCAGTCGATCCTTATGGACTGGCGACGACCCTAAACAATTCTCTTGTTACTGTTGCCATTGTTGTTGTTGTTTCTGTTATTGCTTTTGTTGTTGTTTTTGTTGTTGTACACATGGCACTTTGCCGGCTGTCGCCACTTACGATCCGTGCCGATCGAAGCTGAGCATCCCTGCTCTGCGGTCTCTGCACTCCTTGCCATACCATGCTCGAAAATCACGTAATGAAAAATGTTTTGTGTGCAATTTTTCTTCGTTTTCATTTGTTGTTGGTTCTACTGCCTCTCCCTCGTTGCACGTTTTCTCACTCACTTGTTACCATAGTTGATCTTCTAGTTGTATGTGTGTGTTGAGCAGCAATAAAACTCATTGAACATGAGTTGCTTTTGAGCAACATGAACAATTAATGCAACATATGTTTGTCTGCAAACCAATGAAATAAGAATAAACGCAACGGAAACGAAAGACGAATATGTAATACTCTTGCCATTGGCTTACTAATGTGTACACCATCTAAATCTTATTATAAAAATGATCATAATCTACTAAAAATATTACAAACAATTGGAATAATTTGATATAACATTTACAGCATATCTATAATATTTAATGAATACAATTCATTAGGTGCCATAGGCAATAGATACTTCTCGTAAATACTTTTTCAGTTTTGTTTCGTTTAACAAAAATGATATACCCTACAGAGGAGCATAAAAAAACGCACAACCTAAGATCGTTTTGCTTCATTTTCTGCGGCAGTTCGATGGCCCAAACAAATCGGATTAGCTGGCAGCATGCCTTAGCATCGGCTGCTGGCGAAATGCCGCAAAACACGCAAACTACAAAGAAAACATTTTTCAGAATTTCAAATAAAATAAAAGAGAGACGTATTAATGCAGCTGGAATACCCTTGCTAAGGAAGGTGCCAAGTGAATGTTTACAATAAACGGTTTAACAACAAATTATACATAAAATTACAAACGACAGAATGATTCGAAAATGTAAATCACAATATTAAAATATTTGTCTACTTGTTTTTTTTTTTTAGATGTACAGATTTTCACTAATTTGTCAAGAAGTGTATCTGCACTTACTGCTAGGTATGGTAAGAAAATTAATTTCTTAACGATGATTAAACAACACGCCCCCATCTAGCCCAGCTTATAGGACGTTATACGAACCATTGCTCAGAGCCCCAAACAAATGCTAGCAGTTCAAATTGAAAAATTTTCGCAAATCGCTCGATCGATTGCTTAGATACGAATTAACCCAATAGCAGTGGATAAACCGAGCAACTCAACGCACAGAGATACCAAATACAATCACAGACACATTTCCACTACATCTATTAATGTGTACGTATGAAAAAGTGTAGATTTAATCGTCTGAGCCAACTTCGAATGGGGTCTTTAATTGGTTTTTAGATATATATTGTGCATATTTGTTTTGGCATTAAGTTTGCTCAGGGCAACCTGTAACTTCGATTTATAACCTAGACTCTTACACTCTTTCGTTTAGGTGTTTTTTTGATTCCAGGGACAAAACAAATGGACAGTAGTATCAAAGTATACTATAGGTTGTTATTTGGTACCCTATAGCTTAATACTCTGTATAAAACAATACCATTATTTACTTAGACTTATTTCCACAAACCTAAGGCTTACGTCGAACCTGTCCTTAAATAACCTTTGATTTTCATTTTGTTCTACTCATATTTTTAAACATAACTTTAGATAATCACATGAACTTAAAGCGATCGACTCAGGTTTATTGTCCTGATCCATATACCAAATGAATACTATATGCTGTCTATGGTATATACCATGAAATGTGCAAAGCATCTTTCACTTACACACTTATATGTTTGGAATATCTGACCCGTTTAATATGCTTAAAGGTTTCTTTAAATTAATCCAGAGTCTTTTTTATTCCCTCTGATTAAAATAAATTCAAAGTTAGAATTTAGTTAAAATTAAATGCTTTGAACACAAAATACAATTGAAAAAAAAAAGAAGCTAAACGTGGACTGACAACAATTCGGGAAACCCGCAATCAACTAAACGTTTCACATTTGCTTTTTCAGAAATTAATGAGAATTAAAAGACCTGCCCACCTAACGCAAGCAACGACACACACCATGCTATAGCTATCCCCAAACCCATTCCCATTCCCATAACCATACCCACATTGGCGGTATACCCTGAGGATCTACCCCTTGAAGTCAGCAATCAACAGCATTCCATTTAATTTCAACTTTTTGCGTGGATATGCTCAAAACTCTAAAGATGTTGAGTGCCCATCGAGCGGGGCGAAGACGAGTCAAAATCAGAAAGTCCAAATCAAAACCAATAATAAAGTTAAATCGATAATTGAGGTCAACCTGAAAGAAAAGGTATTTGGTAGGGGGAGAAAGGGTGACGATAAATTGTTTGATCGCAAAGCCTTTGGCGAACATACGTGATCGTTTAACTGTAAATTAAATATAATTTTCCAATAATCATAATTACAATTTGTAGTTCTGTTTTGTGTTTGCGATTCGCTTATATTTTTAGACCCTGTGTTTCAAAAACAACAAAAGAGCCTTTGTGGAATCCGAAATTTGTGAATAAGAAAAAAAAGGCATGGCAAATCCTATGAAGTTTATATTTAAATGACAAGCTTTAGGAATGCCCAATCTGCCGGTCATTTTCCGTGCATATGAAACCTTTATTTATCGAAATATAAAAGATAGCAAATCCAGACTATTTCCTACCACACCCCTACAAATAAATACCTTATAGAATAACACTTATCCTTTAAGTGTATATAACGTTCGGTTAATTTTGTATCTTATGAAATTATATAATATTTAAAATGAATCATATGAGTCAAAAGCAGCAACACCTCTTAGCTTAGCTATAATAGGCCACAAGTATTTTACTGAATACACCACGAATACTCTCCCGAAAAATGACCATATGGCACAGAAAACACAAATTCAGCTTCTCACAAGGCCCTTATAGTCAGGGACCGTCCCTACTGCTCCATATTTATATTCTTCTAGATTACAGTTTAAAGCCAAACTGATCCCAGACGCATAAATCATCAGTGAAATCTCATTTTTTATTGTTTAGATGGATAACTGTTTGCTCTCAATCTAAAATTGGATGCATTAATCATCAGAAAAATCTCATTTTTAAAGTGTAGACGGATATCTGTTCAGTCCCAATCCGAAGCTGTCAAAGAAAATATTGGCAGAATTTATTCCAATTCTACAGCAGACGAAAAATAAAAACTACATTTTGTTATTTAGTATTTATGCAATAATAATTTATTATATATTATTTTTAAACGTTATGCCCTTCTGTTATATCCTGTTTGCGAGTGGCCATGTTTTAAGTACTGTTTTCACTTTTATATATATATATTATTCATATATATATATACATATATGTGTGTATTTCAATAATTTATTGTAATTATTCTCTGTTTATGCAGCGAGCGACAAATGTAGCACAAATAGTTGACAATAATAGTTTATTGTATGCATTAATGTTATTCAATATTTTGATGTTTCTTCTGTTTGGAGTGACTATTGTAGTGACTAACGTTAATGTAATGTTAATATATATAGTTATTATTAATATTATAATTATTAATAGCATATGAAGCGTTTAAATAGGCATTCACCGTCAAGTTTCTAACATACACTGTTAATATATATATTTGTTTTTAAATTTTCGTGTGTATACCATACCATATTTAGCATATTATTTATGGTTTATATACTAAGCAAGTAAAGTACATTTTTTTTTATTGTTAAATACTATTCATAGTATATCTGCTAGGCTAGGCTACTTGAATAAATTAAAATCTTATTATGTAACTTGAACTCAGCTTACGGTTAGTTCAATCATTAATGTTCTAACTTAAAAACACTAAAAACGAGCTTATCAAAAAGGTTTTGCGAAACTAATTAAAACATATCTACTCCATACAATTTGTTAATGTACGTATATATCCAAAATTATATACATAGATATATATGTTTATATCGCTGTTCGATTTAAAAAAACTAAGCTATTATCAAGAAGCAATGTTAGATTTTTATTTCTGTTTGACGTTCGATATTAAATGCTTGGAATAGTATGCATATGTTTTGTATATAGCCCAGTGGTTCATCTACAGTGTGATTTAAAAGTCTTGGAATGCCTATGTACAATATGCTGAAATCTACTCTTTCTTTAAACCTACAACTCTTTCTCTCTCTTATTTAATTTCTATCGGAAGTATATCTTGCCTTTATCTAATTTTAATAAATATAATTGTTTTAATATATATACAATTAATGGCCTTTCAGCGTTTGCAACGCTACATCCTTAAATCTCTCTACATATTCCATGTATATGTTCACATACAAAACACATTTAAATCCCAGAATTCCAGAACTAATTTACCCATTTTCGGCTTCCACTAACTGCATTGCACTTTGAGATCAGAAATATCCTTATCGCCATTGCCAAGCCCCTAACCCTCCATTGGAACTTAGTTAGCACTTCCGAATAGCACTGAATTTTTGTAATATGCCGTAGGCCTTTCCGACATCGGACTTTTAACATCACGCTCTGCATTCGCAGCACGCGATTTTCGTTCCAATTCCAATTCCTGAGCAAGAGATTCTTTAATGAAACAAGTCAAAATATAAAAGGAAATTGAATTAAGTTATTGCAGATATGATACGAAATCGTTAACTTTAAGATTATCCATAACATTTTCGTCAATTTAATTGAATATATCATACATATAGTTACGCTTCAGTTTCAGATTGTAATAGACAATTTCAATATTCAACTGGTTAGCATGAATAATATTGCCGTAACACAATAGACAGACTTGTTTAAGATATAGGGGTTTCACTAAGTTCATTGTTATGATATTTTGACCCTACGTTACTCTAGTTCTACACAATTGATGGGCGCACGATCCAATTACTTACCCCTACACCACATCTGACGTGGTGAACGTAGAAACAAATGCAAACACAAATTAAGTAATTGAACAAAACTTAATAGGAACTTTTACTATGGTAGCATTTAAATGCTAGTTCCATACCTACTATTTGCTGCTCAATGTTAAGTGATATTTAAAACCCCCTAAGGTCAACGTAATTTACATATGCACTGTTTTAACTATAAATAAGCAGGTTTATTTAGATGTTACGGGGACTACCATGTAGGTGAAAATCTCCACTACACATTTTGAGTATATGTTGTGCTATACTAATACCAATTGAGAGAAACTTTTCAGTTAGACTCACCAGAATAATTCTGCCAGAAGGCTCCCGTGGCCATCAGATCGATGCCAGGATAGCTCCAAGGCGCCTTACCATTGCTGGCAGCAGCTGCAGCTGCAGCAGCAGCGGCTGCTGCCAAACTGCCTTCGGCTGCTACAGCTGCTGCGGCAGCAACGGTTCCGGCAACGGTAGCTGCAGTGGGTGGCTGATCCTCCCTCTCACGACTGGAACGACTGGAGCAGCGTGGTTCATTATCATGGCTGGTGGTACTGCGCTGTTGACGCTCCATGGAGCCTTCGTGATCGGAGTGGGGCTCGCGTTTGAAATGTGTTGTTGACTGGGGGGAGTCCGAGCGTGTGGCAGCCGATGCGCCTGTTGGACCGGTCACATCGCAAGAAGAGCTGAGGGACTTCTCGGACTTATCGCTGCCACTGGCGCTGCCGGCGTCGTTATCTAAATGATTAAAGTTAAAACAGAGGGCGCTATGTTGGTTATCAAAGCGTTTGGGTGGCGCAGGGAGAGGATCGAGTCAGAACATGAAAGAATGAGACAGGCAGTGAAATAGAACATGTGAGTGTGTGTGAGTGTGTGTGAGTGTTTTTGAGTGTTTGTGAGTGTTTGTGAGTGTTTGTGAGTGTTTGTAAGTGTGTGTGAGTGTGTGTGAGTGTGTGTGAGTGTGTGTGTGAGTGTCACGAAGGCGAAAAGCGAATGACAGAGAAGGTAATGAATGAATAGTTAGACATGCACTTCATTGTTCGTTCCTGTTTTTTGTTTTGGTACGAGTATTTGTTCTCTGACTTTTCCTTTACATACCTTTAAGGATTTCAGCACCATCTCCACTTCCACTGCTGGATTTGCCCTCGGTTATGTTGACGGTACATAGATCCGTATCGCTACAGGTGGAACTGTTGCCATTCACATTTGGGTTACTTTTGATGGCTTCCACCGCCCCACCACCCATCTGTTGTTGATAACGAATTCGGATTTTGCGTTCCCGTCGAAATCGTTTTTGATACAGTACTATAATTGTTAGATATAGAGAAAAATCGAATACATAAATATATACCATAAAATCGTTTGTTTTCTGTATATTTTAATAATAAGTACCAATTAAAAGGGAATAAAAATATAGTTTCGTTCTTCTATAAATGGAAATTTCGGTTTCCGTTCTGGTTTCGATTTTTAGAAATGAAACGATTTTAACAGTTACGGTTTCGGCTTCAGTTTCAGTTTCATTTTGTGATCATAACATTAATCAGCCTTCCTAACACCAGACTAGACACCTATATAAACATTATATCGAAATCTTTAACTTTTATTCTCAAAGACTCTTGGAGTTATTCCCTATTTACTGTCGGATATACCACTTCAATTCCAATCAGTAAGCACAATATAAGAGTTCGAATGCCAGGAATGAATAATAGGAGTCATCCATTAATACTTAATATAAATAGAAAAATCCATTGATTAAGTTTGTCGTCCTGAACAACATTATAACTAATAAAGTTTGCCACTCCACCTTTGTACTTTTGGGAGTGCTATCAAAACTATAAACACTCACAATCGATTGACTTAAGTGTGGTCTGTTCTATTAGCTGTGATTAATGGACTGCTAAACGCAATCAACTAAATGTTAATTCTGTCAAATGTAGTATTTGTGGAGATGTGTGTTTTTGAGTGCAATTATAATTATTGGTGCTGACTTGAAGGCAGTCGACTCATAGAAACAGAAACTCAGATCGGAACGAAAAACCGAAATGAGTTGAATCGAATGCAGTGCGTTCGATCGATCGTAATAATCGAGCAGTGATCATCGAGTTGATCAAAAGTCAGTCGTGCGTGGTGACAGCCGTTTTGAGGTTGGAACAAATCGATCACAGTTGAGCTAAATACATGTAAATACTCGCACACACATCTGTGTATCTACACACACATACACTCACCATAGTATGTTCAGGCTGTGGCATATTGAATTTCACTCATCGAGCATCGGATAGAGCATCGAATGAGCAATCAGTTCTACTCTCGGCGGCACCCACGCTCTTCAGCTATTCAACAATTGTTGTTCCTCCTTCTGCCTTGGCCAATTTGTGGCATGTACAACGTCTAGATGTTTATCGTTTTGCTTTATTATTAGTTGCAATTAGATGTCTGTGTGGCTTTTGCATAGTTGCATGCAATTTGCTCAACTCTAGCAACAGCAACAACAACCACAACAACAACAACCACAACAAAAACTGAAATACCAATGTGGGACGGGCAGCGAAACACCGTCCGGATGGTTCCGACATTTCTAAATGCAGAGTTTCATTCACTGATTTATGTGCTGACTGCTCTGAATGTGAATTTCAGAGCTGGAACGGCAAAGAGAGGCAACCAACAGAGACAGAGATAGAGACAGAAGGAACGAGAGAGCTCTCTAAAAGAGAGACTGTAAGATAGAGAAAGAGAGCTTTTTTTGCTTGGGTCTTATCGACCAGTCGCAATTACCGCTTCAACTCTTGAAATTGTAGAATTGTAATTGGCGCACATTGCGCTTTTTTGTGGGTGTTGGCCAAAAATGATGGCGTTGAAATTTTGAAGGCTCTAACTGAACTCAATTCAATATAAGAATTCAAAAATATTGGCCAAAGCAGAAATCTGTTTAATTGTTTAATAAACACCTTGCTTTTTGTATAGGGTCATAATGTCAAAGTTTGTAAAAACGGTTGAAATACGTATTATCGATCGGTAGGAAGAACGTCGACTGTTTGATATCCTAACATATACATTACATACTACTTTACAAGCAACTCCACGGGTTTATTTACAACTCTTATCATTCATAGTAATATAATATAAAACTTATTTCATCATGCCTATATTTCAAATACAAACCGAAAAATTTAAAAATATATAACACTACACTCAATTTCTTGCATAACAATGTATTGGTACTAAATATTATCATATCATTTAAAATTTTCTTATTTAACAATCTAATCATAAGTATAAAATTTAAACTAGTCATAAAAACTACTTTAACAACGAGTTGGGTTCATTTCGACAGATAAATATTATTTACTTATGAACTCAGATCTTTGAATAAATATGGAATTTGATATAAAAAGTGTGTGCTCTATTTCAAGGACTAGCCTGATCTGTTTTCTTACCCAGAACTTCTTCCATTAATGGCTTTTCATAATAATTGGCTGTATGGTTTTCAATTTCACAATATACAGACAGCAAAAGACAGAGATCTTTGCCACCCTTAAGCAGAAATCCTGACACTGTAGCTGATGGCCCTGGGTCGGTCACAAGAAAAAACTTTGACAACCCTTTTAGTCATTTTTAGAGTCATCATAAACATAACAACAACCAATTAAAAGATTTTTGTGTGTGCGTGTGCTAAATGAAACTTACAGTGTCTGTAACCAAAAGCAACTCAAATTCCATCTTTAATACCCCATACCAATACCCATACCAAGGAGACTGAACCAAGAACCAAGAAACAGAAACACAAACCCGCCCCCTCTCAGCCTACAGAGCAGAAAACCCAACATCATCTTCTTATGATGTGGCGTTGTCGTTGTCGAGGTTGTTGCTACTTTTTGCCAATCGTTGAAGTGTAACTAAATAATGAAATGATATTAAATTCATTTGAATTGTGATTTCTGTTGAAAAGCTTTGCGAGAAAGCTAAGCAGAGAGGTACACAGTGGGTGAGAAAGAAGCAGACCAAAAAAGCAGGACAGAAAAGCAGCCTCGGCTTTGAAACCCTTTTTGCCTGGCGACAATCAGAACGACCACCGCAGCGCCAACAACATGCTGGCCTACGGGTATATACGGATGCGGGGGAACTTCACCAGAGTTTAGTAGGGTGGAGCAGTCGACAGTCGACATATCAGGTGTCATTGTCATTTGAGTCATTTTACATTAAGTTTGCACGATTGGAGTTGGCATAGGCACTCATAGAGCACCCTGTCTGCCTGTCAAACTGATTGTATTCCATTCGCAAAACGCTGTTATTGTGTGCCAAGTCAAGAAATCACAGAAATTTGTCATCAAATGATGAACGCATTTTTCCGTCTTTGCATTTAGTATCAATTCATTTGATCAGTCTTCCCTACCCAACAGAGTTGTCTGTCAAATGCGCTGAAATTTTTGCAATTATTGGTTTACTCAGGCCACATTTGACAATTCTTTCTACGTATTCTGCTAATTATACATTTTCGAACAACAATCAAAAAGAAGGTCTATTAAAATTGATCATAAGACCGAAAAATTACATAATCATCATCTACATTGCGAGTGAGTAAGTAAAATATAAGAAATTAATCGTATAATACTCGCATAATACTATGATTTTGCAATTGGTAAATTTCAGGGAAATTTCTTAAACAGCGATATAGAATGTCAAGTCAAGTCAATTAAATATTTTAATATCCAACAGTAGGGACTGGCCGAAAGTAAGGACCCTAAACTAAACATCGTTTTTTTGGGGAAGTATAGTATTTTCGGAGCAGAATAGTATTTTTGGAGCAGAATAGTATTTTTGGAGCGGAATATTATTTCCGGTGTGATATGGATTTTCGGAGCAGTATAGTATTTTCGGTGCTGTATAGTTTTATCGATTATCGATTTCG
>JBANCZ010002026.1:0-17762 GCA_037040025.1 Sphaerogastrella javana | reverse complement strand
GGATAACTCATATTACGATGCCGAAACTGAAATGGGTAAAAACCGTACTAATGCTAACACAACCTTATCTGACGCTAATCGTACTATTGATAATGACTTGTCACAGTATAATGCAGAAGTTGAGCAACAAATCGCTAAGATTAACCAAGAGCGTATGCTTGGTCTTCAAAACTTACAACGTCAAGAAAACGCAGACAAGACTAGTTTAAATCAGTTTAAACAAAGTGAGTTGCGTGAAGCGAACTCAATTAACAACAGTAACAGATTAAGTGAGAGCGATTACGCAATGCGTGAACGACAATTCTTAGAGTCTGTTCGTCAGTTTAATGCTCAAATGGCACAGTCGGCGGCTAACGCTTCGGCACAAAATGCTAGAGCGGGTTCTGCTAACTCTATCGCAGAGCGTGAGATTGCATTGAAAGAAAACCAATGGCGTGCAAATCAAGAATTGATTAATGCTCAAATGGCTGGTCTAGCGGGTGGTACTGCTTCAAACACTGCTATCCCAACTAACTACCGTTCAATAGTTAGCCAAAACAACCCTGCTGGAGTTTCTGGTCCTGTTGGTATAATCGGTTCAAACATTACAAATTCTAAAACTAAAAAGGCACAAGACGCCTTACCTAACTTTAGTTGGTCAAGTCTATTTAAGTAATAACTGGAGGTAAGCCATGTTTAATTGGATAAGTAACATATTTGGTGGGTCTAAAAAGAAGGAGGAAGATGTTTCTTCCTCTTTTCAACAAGATTTAGCCATTCAAAGAGCAATGAGTGAAGATACTTCTACACCTACATATCGTGACCCTAATACAGTCAACTATATGCAAGAAGCAGTTAGAGACTCTGGTACTGTTCCTACAACACAAAACCAAATGTTATCTTTACTTGACAAGGCTCAAAAACAAAAAGATAAAGACACAACCGCATTTAATGAGTATCAAATGATGTCTATGTACCCTAACATGACAGACCAAGAAAAAGCACTTATGTCAACAGAACAACGTGCTAGATATGCTGGTCTTGTTGGCGAAGATACAGATACACGTAATGCAGTACAAAAGGCACTTAATTTACAATCAAAAGGTTTCCTTGGTGGTATCTTTGAGGTAATGGGTCGCCCTACATCTGCAGTCGCTGGTATGTTTAACGCTTCTTCAAACCACTATGGTAAAGGTCTAAGTGAAGCAGAACTAAATAACATGACAGACGAAGAAGTGAAATATTACCACGATAATGTGTGGGATGTTGATAATATTGATATGTTGTCTCAAATTGGTAAAAGGGGTCTTGATAACCTTGCTGGTAATACCAAAGATTATTGGGGTCAAGGTGTTAGAAACATGATTTATGACGGTAAACAAGAAGACGGTACATTTGGACTTGATGATGTTATCGGTCTTGGTTTAGACGTTGCTTTAGACCCTGTTAAATTAGGTACTGACGGTCTATTTAAAAACCCTACAATTAAAGCACAATCTGCTCTTGCTCAAGGTACTATGGACAAAGCGGGTGATGTTGCTACACGATTGGATGATTTTGCAGATATAATCAAAGCGACAGAGAATGTAAACGTCTCTGAAACTGTTGGTAAAATGCATGCGTTCTATGATGAAGTTGCAGACCTTGCTAATAAAGCGGGTGGTTTAACTAACGAAGTTAAAGGTATTTATTCAAACATTGATAACTTTGCTAAGGGTGTTACAAGCATTGATGATTTTGCTATGGGTGCTAAAGAAGTTCTTTCTTCTGTTGAGAAGAGCCAAGACTTCGTTGCTAATATCTATAACGTTGCTAAGGACACACTTCCTGCGTCTGCTAGAAGCAAAGCATATACAGACTTATCGTCATATCTGTTTGGTACTGCTACTCAAGGTGTTAAACAAGGTTTTAAATCTGCTCTTGATATGGGTGAAGATGTTCTTACTGGAATTAAAGCATCCCAAATTCAAAAGGCAGGAAACCTTGCTGGTGAGACTGCGGAAGAGATTGCTAGGGCTCAAGGTAATGTCATTAATTCTGCACGTAACAAAGTAAGTAATTTTACAAATAACATCAAACGTTCATTCAGTGATGTCCGTAAGGCTATTAACCTTAATAAAGGACAAAAAGACCTTGTAGAACAATCGTTTAAAGGTCTTGGCGATGATTTCATCAATAACATTGATACAGTGTGGGCTAATGACCCTACTCTTCGTGAAATGTATGGAAGTGTTGATGAAGTTAAAAGTTCTCTTGGTGACTTATTTGAGTTCGCTAATAAAGAGAGCGAAACTGTTCCTGTTCAAAAGTTCTTTGATGACATCTTTAAATCAAACAAAAAGGTATTCAACTATACAGATGAGTTAGCAGAAAGTGTTGACTTGTTAAACCAATCATTCGGTAACTACATGGCTAGCGAAATGGGTATAGACGGTACTATGTTTGAAACGTTTGTTGATGAAGCAACTGGTAACCAATTTATCCAAGCAAACCCAAGTATATTTGGCGATGTGGGCGAAAGACTTAGCGGTACACAGTTGAAAGCACTTAGAGAGACTATCGACATGGGTGTTGACGGTTTCCTTAACAGTGGGGCTTATATAGACTCTCTGGACGAAGCGGGTGAATTAGTTCCTAAATTGTTGAATGAAGCGGGAGCAGATGCAGTTATTGATTTTGGTAAGGCTTACTCACCAGAAGAGATTGCTAAGTTTGATAAACTCTTGAGCAATGAAACAGTTTCTGGAATGGTTGATGAGTACGGTCAAGTGTTGGAAAACGCTCGTATTAATACAAGCCGTATCCTTGACGGACGACCAGACACATTGTCCAGAATGTCTTCTGAAGGTTATGTTCCTCACGTTCAAGGTGATGAAGTCTCTGACTACTACCGTATGTTAGATGAACAATTCCCAGATACTAAATTAGGTTCACAATTACGTGAGCGTAGTGATATGTATGCAGATGTTGCTGGAACTAACACTGGTGCTAAGAAAATATTCCCTAACCGTGGTCGTACATATGTAGGTTCACGTGTTGAAGCGAATAAAGTTATCGCACAAGAGTTCTCACAAATTCTTAAAGGTGACGAAGCACTACAAACTATGTTTAATGGTAACAAGGAATTACAACAAAGTGCTGTTGATGTCCTTGTAAACAAAGATTTCTTTACATCTAACCTTGAACCACAATTTGATAACTTCTTGAAATCTCTTGGTGATACTGCAGACCAAAAGAAATTGACAGATGTTCTGTTATCAAGTATGTATGGCGACCAAACAACAAGTAGAACTATGAGTGATAAAGCAACAACTATCTTCTCTGCAAACCCTGCAGTGGGTAATTCTACTGATATGTTAAGTCTTTCTCTTGATGAATTAGATTATATGAAGTCTGTATTAGAAGCCCGTAAGGCTCAAATCGGTGGTTCTGCACAATTAGACTCTATGCTTGGTAACTTGACGAATGCTCAAAAGGCAGTAACTCAAGGAACTGGTGAGACTATGAAGATGCACAGAACTGCTTATCAACAATTCTTCAAAATGCAACAAACTCCTATGGAAAATCTGTTGCAAGGTTATGATAAGTTGTTGAACGGTTTTAAGAAGATGAAAGTATCCCGTATTGGTTTTAACGTTAATAACGTTGCTGGTAATACAATGAACCAATATGTGTCGGGTATGGGTGTTGATGATATTCTGTCATATAACACACAATCTTACAACTTCTTGAATGAGTCAAAAGGTGTTATGTCACAAGTAATGAGTGAGGGTGTTGAGTCATTAGCACCAGAACAACTTGAGACATTTAATCGTTACATGCATTTAATGAGTGAGGGTGTTGTCGGTGGACATAATTTCGCACAAGTACATGACTTGGGTGATAAGTTCTTTAACAACCCAGCACAATACTTTACAAAAGATGCAGTACAAAGCACTAAGAGTTTAAAGGATACAATCCTTGCACCATTCAAGAAAGCCTTTGACCTTAACATGGAACTCAACGAAACTGTTGATGGTGTTGCTCGATTGGGAACATATATGTTCGCAGAAAACAACCCACTACATGCAACGTCTCTTGGTCTAAATACACCAAAAGAAGTAGCGTTCCTTGTAAACTACGACCCTACAAACCTATCAATCTTCGAGAGTGAAGTTGCTAGACGTGCCATTCCGTTCTATACGTTTGCTCGTCAAAACATGGCTCTTCAAATGAATAATCTTCAAAACAACTCTGGACGTATCATTAACATTGAAAGAGCGTTGAACTCCTTATGGAACAGTGTTGGTGTTAATAGACAAACAGATTTGAAAGATTACGAAGTTATAGGTCAAAACATGCCTAATATACTTGGTATGTTAAACCGAACTGAAGAAGAACGTCAAAACGGCGATTATTCAGTGGTTCGTACAACTTCACCATTCAGTAACTTCCTTGGAATTACAGACGGTGGTGGAAACATAGTAGAAAATATTCGTGATGAGTTTGTTGGTTCATCTACTCCACTTATTAAAGGTGTTGTAGAGCCTATGGCAAATTACAATTTCTTTACTGGTTCACCAATAGAGAATTACACTGGTGAAATCGACCAGCGTTATGGTATCTCTAAAATGGACATGAACCGTATAAGCAACTTCACTGGAGCAGACACTCCCCTTAAAATGTTCTTGGACGCAGTAAACACTTTAAATAGTGCGGGTTCGGGTGACATGCAAGGTGCGGGCGATGCATTCCAAAGGTTCTTAGGTATTACTGGTTCGGGTTCTGTAAATCAAAACCGTGGCTTCGATGCCAAGGCTAAGAATGATGCCCTTGATGATTTAATCAAGAAAGCAAAAGCAGAAGGTGTCCTTGTTCCAACCAAATCAGAACTCGTGAAAATGGGTCTTTGGAAAGAGTGGTACGAATAGACAAAAAGAAAGGCAGAACTTAATCTGCCTTTTTTCTTATGCTAAATACTGAATATTCAGTAGGTTCTGTTTCAAAGTCGTTAAGGTTAATGTCTGGGTGAACACTTGCGAAGTGTGTCTTATCAAGACTTCCTTTTCGGCTTCGTTGCGTAATTGTAAATTTGTAATCATCCGTTTCATGTGTAACGTTTTTATATTTAGACATTAACCGAACCTTAACTTCATCAACCTTATCTTTTAACTCTGCTTGTTGAGCAGTTAGGTCAAGATATTCTTGTACTAATGCTTCATCAGACTCTTCAAATTCCTTGCTTTTTTTCTGTGGTGTTGGAATATTATACTTATCAACTAAGTGATGCGGGAAGTGGTCTTCATCTGCCAAACCATTAAGTATAGCAGTTACTGCCGTTGCCATTTCTAATGCATCTGCTAAGAACTCATCATCACGTTCAAACTTACGATATACTGGTTGACCTTTATGCATACCTAGTAAGTAACCTACTTTTGCATCATAGGCTTTCATACCTAATTGCAACTGCATTTGGTAACCAATGTTATCAAGGAATAGTTCACTATCACTGATAGAGTATTTTGACTCAATAACAATAATTTCTTCATTAATATCAACGATACCGTCAACCTTAACCCTTACTAAACCGTCAAACACATCTTTAACACCAGTGTTTCGGTCTGTAATGAAGTTGCCTTCAAATAGTGTTTCTTCAAAGTAATCAAGAGTTGTTTTCTCAAAATGATTACCCATTGCCATACGTCGTTTACTTTCTTCTGAAAAGAATGGTTCTTTTAAACCCATATCTATTAATAACTGGTCTTGTGGTGTATTGAAACCCTTACCGAAGTAAGAGCCAATACCACTTGCTGTAATGTTATATCTAGTTGTCATAAATGTTCACTCCCCCTGTAATCTTTTTCTCATCGTCTATAACGATTGTGATTGTGTCACCAAGAACATAATATACGTTTGCTCCAAGTATGATTTTGTGTCTACGGTCACGGTCAGTTAAATTAAGGTAATTTTCCAATGCAATAGTAAGGTCTTTATAGTCACTTGGTTTAGTGCTATTGCTTTTCCTAATTCTTCGTAGTATTCTCCAAAGTTTTATCATTTTAATAACCCCATGCTTTCTAGTGTTTTAAGGAAGCCTTTGTCTTCTTGTTCCGAATGCTTACG
Source organism: Sphaerogastrella javana (assembly GCA_037040025.1). Taxonomy (NCBI): domain Eukaryota; kingdom Metazoa; phylum Arthropoda; class Insecta; order Diptera; family Drosophilidae; genus Sphaerogastrella; species Sphaerogastrella javana. The sequence goes on along the minus strand of JBANCZ010002026.1, from coordinate 11,681 downwards.
CAAGTCGTAACGCAACTCGAACGTTGGTGCATTAACAACAAGCACCTTATTATCTACGTAACCACTATTGATTGCGTTTAAAAACATTATAACTCTCTTTGACATATTTAGTCCTCCTTGACGGCTATTGCGTCTAACATTTCTTTTGAGTACGATGTCTTACTGGACATCATGCTATATATCATACTATCAATGGTCTTGTCCATTGTCAAGTAGTAATATCTTGGTGATTTTGTTTGTCCTACTCTGTACACACGTCCTAATGACTGCGTGTAAGCCAAAGAACTGTCTGGCATTGAGTAATAGATACATAATGAAGTTACGTACTGTAAACCGTCTAAACTCTCACCACAGGCGTTTATTTGACCCAAGATGATGTCATAACCACCTAATTCAATCTTCTGTTTCTTATTCGGTTCTGCACCGTTAAGAACTAATGGTTTAATTCCCATATTTTCACACATTTGAACCAATGCTTCCAACTCTGCGTTGAATGTATAGAACACCAAAGGTATCTCATCTGTGTCTTTTATGAACTCTTTTAACCAATCAACTTTAATAGTGTTATCTGGTATATGCACTTGTTGTCCGAAGAAGTCTCTTCCATGAACTATACCACCAGTCATAGTCATTTTGGCAATTCGTATTGCAGTAGGTGAGTCAAGGCTCATTTCGTCTGAATAGAAACGCTCACGACTCATTTTTGCGTACTTAGTTGCACGTGGTAGGTTAATTTGAATGTGTGTAGGTGGTTCTTCCGTATATTCTGGAGCATATGACCTTGCAACACTGTCAAATAATGCTTTGAACTCACTCACGTTATCTTTATAACCAACAATAGTTTTGATTGGGAATGGTACTCCGTAGATTGTTTTATCTTCAACCTTGCAATACTTTTCCATGAACCTTGTCTTAGACATCGTTGTTTTGCCTAGGAACGTTAATTGAGTTAAAAGGTCTATGTAACCACCGTAATTCTTTTCAGTCGGTGTAGCCGTCAGAATGACTTTGTACGGCGTTTTACGACCCAATGCTAAGGCACTACGTGTTACTTGTACGGGTTTTCTTGGCGAACCTAAATCTTTGATACGGTGTGACTCATCAAGAATGATTGTCCAGTCTTCATCAATAACATATGTTAATGAGTTCAAGGCAGATAGAACATTAAGAGAAACTGTAATACACATTCCTTTTGCGTTCTTTGCTTGTTTAAGAATTATCTCATTTTTAACCTTTCCACTTGCACGTTTAGGAAATTCCAAGGGTTTAAGTTCGTCACCCATTACTTGTTCAACGTTCTTTTCCCACTGTCCTACTACGTGTGGTGGACAAATAATAAGTAGATTGCTTGTAGGGTTTTGTTTTACCCTAAACAAACTCATGTATGTTTTACCACTACCAGTACGAGAATTGATTGATATTGCTTTCTCATGCTTTAATTCATCTAGTATCCGTTCTTGAAACGGTCTTAATTTTATTGTGTCCATTCAAGCACCTCTTTTACTTCTTTAATAGATGATACAACAGCAGTAGTTGCACCATTTTCTGTCATCAACTTCATTAGATGTTTCTGACCCAATCTAGCATCAGTTTTATCATCTCTTTTCAATTCAAGAGCAACAAACCTACCTTTGTACAGAATAAGTATATCTGGAAAGTTAGCCATTTGTGGATTGCTAATTCGCCAACTCATAATCTCGTTCTTATTAAGCCATTCAAATATTTCTCTTTGAACAACACTCTCAAGTTTCTTTGACATAGGCTACTCCAGTTACTTTATACATTTTAAATTTGCTTGAGTCTTTAACAACGTTCAAGTTAGAAATCTTAGCACTATGTGATAATTCACATAATTTGTTTAGCATTACTTCTTCACTGTTAAATGTAAGTGTGAAATCTTTTGGTTCTTCTTTAATCGTTCTAACCAAAGGTGTTTCGTTATGTCTTTGATAGAAAGGTGTTAAAACATAAGTAAACTTATTGTTTCTTCGTGCATCATCAAACTCTTTAACCAAGTTTTCGTTTATCTTGACACTAAACCTTTCTTCAAGATATAAGATTATTTCCATAACCCTTAACAACCCAACACCTTGAGACTCTATCGCTCTTCTGAAGTGGTCTGCACGATTAACATTCATCAAACCATAAATATCTCTAATATCAACACCGTACATCCTAATTAACTCTCTAACTGTAACCATTATACCCACTCCTTTTCGGGACGCATTTCTGCCCAAGATGTATCTGTCCACTCAACGTCTGTCCACATTGGAACATTCTTTACTTCGGGAACGTTCAACATGATACCACGAATGATTGGAACTAGCCAACGTTCATCATCATAAATTTTAAGAATGATTTCATCATGTACTGACAAGACCATTTTACTTTTAACTGTTTTCAGTAAGTCATACAATATCAATTCAATGGTTTTAACCATGTCTGCGGAAGAACCTTGAATAACATAATTACCAAGACGGTAGAAGTATCTACTGTTCTTCATGTAATATCTACGCCCATATAAGTTTTCAACATACCCAAACCTATGAGCCATTCTTTGTATCCAGTTTTGATATGCTCTAACTTCGGGAAACGCTTCATAGTAACCTCTATCAAGAGCGTCTATCGTTTCTTCTGTTAAAGGCTTACCATTTTCATCACGTATTTGTGAACGGATAGCGTTTTTACCACCACCATAGTTCTTCAAGAAGTTTGACATCTTACCACGTCTTCTAAACATATCATACATCTTTTCTTCTTTTGAACCTTCTGGTGCTTTATCGTAACCCTCCAAGAATGGAAAGGCTTTCATTGTAGTTGCTCCGTGAACATCTAGTGGTTGCCACTTCTCTTCTGGACTTTCGTTTAGATACCACTCACCACTATTCCAACGTGCTTTGTGTTCTGCGTTGTGTGGCTCATATTTCTCACCAGTTATCTTAGAGTAACACTTGAATGGCATATAGGCTCTACATAAGTTAAGGTCGCCACCACTAACTGTAATAGTGTAGTCTGCCGTAACTCGTAACTCTTGTTGACTAAAGTCAAGGGAATATAACCTTGTGCCTTCGTCTGCTATCCACACCTTTCTAGGGTGGAATAACTCTGAACCGTCATATCTCTTTAATGAGTCTTTAGGTTCTTGTTGTAAGCCAGAAGTTATACGACCACTGACTGTACCCGTTGAGTCAACATCTTCATGAACACGTTGTTCTTTTGTAGACTGTTTGAGACGCCGTACAATGTACGTAGAACGCCATTTAACCAAACTCCTAAGTTCAACTATGATGCTGTTAATTTTGTCCAATTCGGGGTACTTACTGGTGTCTAGGAACTCAAGAGTTTCTGTCTTCGTATCTGTTATCATCAAACCATACTTGTTTTGGTATAGTTCTTTGAGAACCTTGTGTTGATTAACAGAAATCTTTTGCCCTAACATTTCATGTAGTTTTGAATAACGCTCTTCAATATAATCATTGATGTTGTAATAAGATTTAACCAAGTAGTCTATATCTACTTTAAGTCCAACCCTATATCTATCAACGTTCATAGGAATTAATTCACATTCCTTTTTGAATATCTCTAAGTTAGGGTCACGTTCTGCAAGAACTGGTAACGCTTTAGTTAGATACTCATTCATAATAACTAAATCATCAAAGCCATAACTAATCATAAATTTTGGCTCTTCAAGATAAACATCAAGATAATTCGCTGGAGTGAAATTCTCTTTAATGAAGTCCACTTCTGTTTCGTACTGATAAGGGATATATGGAATTATATTTCCATATTCTGTCCACGCTTTAGAGAAAGCCAAGCCAGTAAAGGTTTTCTTTCTTTTGTCAAGGAATGTATCTTTGTACAAATTAGCAACTGCAAGTTTTCTTGTTTTATTGATTGCTTGCATTCTTTTTCTAATAATTGAACCCGCAAACTTAGAGTCTTCGTGTATAAATGTTTTACCTATTTCTTCTAATGACTTTCCAATATCAAGGTCAGTAGGTGTTGTAAGTCTAAATACTACTTGACTATCTGCAAGGTTTAGTTCATTCATTGGTTTTCCGTAGTTAATCATCATATGACTATCGTATGGAGCGTTGTGAAAGAACACTCTTTGATAATCTTTCATTTTACTGTAAATTAAATCTATTGCATTTTGTGGAAACCCAAGTTCTAAGGTTTCTAAACAAAATAATTCTTTTCCAACACCAAACAAGAATAGGAATGGTAGAGAACCAAGGTAATCAAGACCTGTCGTTTCGGTGTCGGCATAAACGTACACCTTTGACTTATGGTTCTCTAACACATCTAAAGCATAGTCTAATGTTTCTGTGTCATTAATAATAGTGGTTTTGTAACCAAATCTTTGGTATAGAAACATAACTTCACTCCTTACTCAAATGTTTTCAAAAATAATTCAAACGATATAACAAACTTTTTAACATCATTGTAGTATGCAGGAATATTCAAGAATATGATTTCATCATCAAGTTCTTCCAACCATGCGTCTGTAACAAAACGCTTAGGACTGTGGATGTGTGCTTTTTGATAAAGGTAACTCTCTGTAACTCCTAGGTATTTCTGTGCTACCCGATAACGTGTTTCGCCAAACATAGTACCCATGAAAATAATTTCTTGTTTCCTACGTAATTGGCGAACACTAGGGTTGTTGTAGAAGCGTTGGAACTTATTAAACACTTGTGTCATGATTGCCCAGTTGCAATAAAACATGTCAGTGAAGTGTTTGAATATGTTAAACGACGCTTCTTCACCATAATTTTCGATAATTTGTCTAGCAATAAGACTGACCCTTAATTCAAGAATTCTAGGGTGGTACATGTATCGCTCACGTAACTTTTCTACGTTGTATTCTTCCATAATAACACCCCTTTCTAGGATAGGTCTGGAATACCATTGCTTGTTTCTGTAAACATTCCAATTTCTGCACCCTTAGTTTTGTCTATCGCTCTGTAAACAGAACGGAATTTCTCTGTTGGATAAATGTGATTACCCTCCATTTGAACTAAGTTAAACTGTGCTAATTGATTAAATACGATTGAGAACTCATCAGACTTAACACCACTAATTGCTTGTAGTGTAGCACGTGTTGTACGTGACACTGATGCAAGATGATTGATGATTGTGTTATTGCTTGGATACAAGGATTGTAATAACCCTGTATCTTTGTCTGTGTACTGTGTATTTGATACCCACTCTGAACGAACATCATCAAGACGGAAATACTCTGATGAGTATTGCTCAATAAGCCAACCCACCATGTAATCTACGATTTCTCGTGTGACTACTAATGTTTCAAAGTCGTCTGTATTCATAAGCAGAGATGCTAGTGCTACACAGAACCTAGCAAGTTTCTTTGAAGTAGTTGTTCCGAAGATAGGAATGTTACTTTCAAAGCGTGAGTTAAGTTCTTCTGCTTGTTCCCAAATATACTCTTCGATACCGTCGTCAAATGTAACGTTATCTGCTGTTCTTGTTGCCGACCATTTAATTCTGTGTTGGTATGCTTCTTTAATAATGGGTGTACCAATCAGTTTTTGTGAGAAAGGGTTAATTCTTTCTTTAGGTTTAGGGCAAAGCAAGAAACCGTCATATCGTGTTATATCTTCTGCACTCTTGATGAGTTCCATTAATGGTATAACACCATTAGGGAATGAAGATAAGTTTCGTGGTGTACCATTTTCGTCGTTCATAGGGTTAGAGATTGTAATCATTCTCAACTTACATGGAACTTCAAGTTCACCACTTACACGGCTAATTCTAACAAGGTTAGATGACTTAATATCAGTCATACTTTTGATGAAACTAGGCTCTGCTCCCGAAAACTCTTCAAGAATTGCCAGTTTCTTATGTTGTCTAGGTATAGCACCGATAGTGTTTTGATAACCACCAGTAGGAACTGCCCTAGAACCACCAATCAAACCTTTAGTTGTTGATGTCTTGAGCGATAAGAAATGACCGAAGTCATATAATTCTCTTAATTTCATTGTGGTTTCACTCTTACCCACTTGTGTATCACCTAGAAAGAATATGTCTAAAGCACCACGCATTTCCCCACCGTAATTAATATCAAGAACTGAATTAAAAACTAAGTCTGTCATGAACCAAATATCAAAGTTCATGTGTTTTGCAACGTAATGTTTAGCACTCTCGAACTGGTGTTGTAATCTTTCTTTAACTGTGCCGTCTCTTTTGAAGTTAGAGAGCAATGCTTCGTCATGTTCAAAATTATCAACAAGTCCTACTTCTTCAAGGTGTGTTGATATTGCTACCAACTTTTGATGTTTTGTAGGGTGTGGGAAGATTGTGTAATCAATCACATAATTGCTCCCTACGTTCATCTTTTCATAAGAATACAAATCAATAGTCAACATGTTTCCGTCTGTGTCAATGTCAGAGATATTGCTCTTATAAACAAACTGCGGACTTTGTTCAACTACTTCTATACCTTTTTCTTTCTTGTCAATGTGAAGAAGATTTAATATCAGTCCATGTCTTTGTGCTTTCTTAGCATCAACTTCAATCAACTCTAATAGTCTGTGTAGAGATGCAGGGTTAAGAACCCAAGTGCGTTCTTCATTCAAGTCCATTGTGCTATCACTATCTTCTATTGTAACCTTAGTTCCTTTAATAACCGTAGGAACTGAATAAACATCAGAGAAGTCAGAAACGACTGTAACATCTGCTTTAAGTTTACGTCTAATAAGGTTATTAGTAAACGCTTCAACAAGAGTTGTTTTAATCTCTTCTTTGACTTCGGGAACAAATGCTTCGGTTGTTGCAGATAAGAACTCGAATACGTTTCCGTCATACTTAGAAATGTAATCATGAAAATCTTCTTTGTCTTCTTTAACAAATTGTGCTATATCAAGAATTCTAACGGAACTAGCAACCTTATAAAGAGATGTTGCTAAACGTTTTGCACCAGACACCCCCGCTTCATCATTGTCATAAACAATAATAAAGTCTTTACCTTTAAAGTCTGGCATAACGTATGTGTTAGGTGTAGCATTAGCACCCCCAGTTAAACATATTGCGTTTAAACCAAGAGAACGTGCTATCATCATATCTTTTTCACCTTCAAAAATGTATGTAGGTATATTAATGTCCGTGTCAACCCATTTATCATAGGGAATGACCCAACCACCTAAAGCACCCTCATTACGAACCATTTTAGGAGCGTTAGCGTGTTTTAAAATGTTGTACCTACCAATATCAACTAAACTTCCTTTAAAGAACACTGGAATGGCAAGGAATGGCTTTTGTCGCCAATTAGTCTTACCTAAGTCCATATCATTAACGAAGTCTTTGTCTAAACCGATTTCTTCAAGAGACTTAATAAGTAAATCATCTATCCATAGTTCGGCTTTGTAAACTGTTTCCCAATCTTGGAATGAATTAGCGTTAAGTTCGCCCACCATTTTTGATGCTTCTGCAACTGACATTCCAGTTATTTTAGATGCAAAGGCAGGCTCATTGCAACCTATACCACATGTATAGCAGTAAAAGGTTTCTTTATTAACGTTTATATTAGCACTAGGGTTTGTATCGTTATGAAAAGGGCAGAGTACCTTGACTTCGCCCTTTGAGTCTTGAGTCGTAAAGTCCGACTCTGCAAAATAATTTTCAAAGTATTTCATAAGCACACTCCCCTTTGTTTAGTTAAAATGGTAAATCATCACTCGTGATGTCCAATACTGGCTCATCTGTATTGCTATCTTCATTGAAAGCACGTGCAAGGTAACGTTTTACCTTATTTCGTGTTCGTTCTCTAGGAACGTCTTGGTCGAACTCATCTTTTTCAGTCCATTTATCGACTTCAAGAGTTACTTGAATACGACCAGTATTACCCACTAAGTCAACATACTCCAATGGTGTTAATTTTTGGTCTGGACTTGTTCGGAAAGAAGCCAAGAACGACGGCATTAACCATGGTGTATTAGGGTAGTTATTGATTTGTGCAAAGAGTAGTCGTCCGTCATGGTCACCACCTTTGATTTTAAGACGAATTTCTGAATAATGTAAGTTGAAATTCTCTTTAGGACCACGTTTTGTTGAGCCGTCATCATTAAGAATTTTCCCACCCTCATCATCATACAAGATAGGCGATACTTGAACTACTTTAGTAAGCCATGGTGCTACTTGTAGAAGTTCTACATCATAGAAACCCGCTGGAATTGGTTCGTATCGTTTGGCAGTTGTTTCACCAAAACCTGTATCATTTTCATTTACTTCAATTACACTGTTGAAAAAATCATTCATATTATTTTCCTCCTGCTAGCATATGTGCTGTTTCGTTTAAAAACTCAAATGGTATTGCAAATTTATCGTTAGATAAAAGAATTGTTTCAAACTTTGTTAAGTCTTTGTTAGGTACTAGTCGTACAAACACTTCTAACTTAATGAATAATGCTTGATTGTATGTATCATCAAAGTCTGCAAGTATGATTGTTTTGATTGGTGAGCCATTATCTTCATAAGTCAAGACTTCAAACTCATTTAAACCATTGTTTTTCAAGAACTTTTTAACTTCTCGTGGCATAGTGACATCAAAGTAAACTTCCAAATCACTTAACTCTTTTTGTAATTGTACACGTTGTAAATCTGTGAAATCATCATCTTCAAAGGCACTATCAACAACTGCACGACCAGTGTCGATAATATGTTTCTTAAATGCTTTTACAGATGTTAATCGTTCAGAACCAACTGTTAGTAACCCCCTTAGCAAGTGTGGTACATCTAAAATCTTATAACTTGTCAAGACTTTTTCTGTTTTCTTGAAGATACCCATAACTTTTCGTGGGAATAATTGATAATTCGCTACTGAAATGTATGTTTCATCAACGTGGCTTAGGTTAATAAACCCGTAGTCTGTAAGCGTAGCACCAGAGTCTACGCTGTACATAATTTTGTCTTTTACTAATTTATTCATATATTAATTGCCCCCTTGTGTAATCACACTCAATGATTTATAAACACCATTTAGAACTTCTGTGTCAAGGTTCTTCAATGTTGCTACCATTAATGGCTTAACATCTGTTGGTGCAATACCTTTAACCTTAATAATCTCATGGTTATTCTTGCTTAAAGTGCTGTTGATAGTTGAAACAACTTGAACAACTGCAGGGTTAGTTAGGTTAGCAAGAATGCTATCTGCGATTGTTTCATGAAGTCTGTCAATAGTTCCAACATCTTTCTTAGGAATTGACGTTTCTGGACTTGGTGTGTCTGTTTCAACTGATTTTTCACCGTCTAACTCATCAATTTCTTCATTAACCCATAAGTTAAATGTTAAACCAGTTACCATTGCACATAATCTAGCAAAACCACGTTGGAATGCAGTGTTAATCTCAAACGTATTAGGGTTTGTGATGTATTTGTGTGATGTATCTAGCACTGGATAGATGTCTGTGTGTGTTTTACCAAACAACACAATAGAAACTTTAACAAAATGTGCTTCAGTTGTCTTGTCGATGCGTTGTTCAACGATTTTATCTTCTTTGTTGATAAATGAAACGTTTGTATAATTAACACGTGTTTTAATCAACAAGTCTGTATCATAACCAGCGTTATTATCGTAAACTTTGACAAACTCAAAATCAGGGTCAAGCATTTTCATTGCTCTAAACATAGCGTGCCAAGGTACATAGTTATGACCGCCATACGTTGCCTTTTTTCTGCTTTCTAACCATTTAGCAACATCTGTCGTTCCCTCATAGTTACCATTCCAATCAATAAATATATCTTTTTTATCCATTTTATTCACCTTTCCGCCTATCGGCATATATAATAGTACAATACATGTTACTCTTTGTCAAGACTTTTTATTAGATAACCTAACAGCGTACTCACCTTTCGGTTTTGGGCGTATCCTTTAAGGACGGGGGTCTCTGGTTTGCTATCGGTACTTCAGACTTTGTGATGTTTAATCACCCTTGTTCCCATAATCTTTGACATTTTCTACCCAACGACCCATGTAATACAGAGCCTTCTCTAAATCTTGTAACTTTTCACCTTTAAGCCCTGCCCGTGAGATGTACTTTTGCACATTCCCGTAGTAAAAACCGTCAAGTGGAGTCCAAGTGTCATTCGCAAGAAGTGTATCATCTATAACATCAATGACTTCAAACTCACGATTGTTGTAATGTTTAGGTTTTTGAACTTCATCATACTCTTTGTTTAATGTGCTTGATGAGTTTGATATGTTTGTTTTTGAAATTCTAGGAAAATTAGAAAGCCAATATCTACAATAATGTTTAATCATGATAACACCTTCTTACTCAAATAATCTACTTCTTTTGACACTAAATCTGTATCAAGCATTTTTAACTGCTCAATAAGGGAGTTTTTGTTGTAAAACTCTGCCTTTTCTTGTTCGGATAACGCTTCAAACAAGGTGTCCATGTTTTCAATAGTAGAAATTATATTCACAAATACTTTATCACCATGAACTTCATAATCTTTATAATCAATATATTTTATACCACTTTTTTTGAAGCGACAATATTTTTTCTTTTTGACATCTACTGAAGGAGGAGTCAAATATCTGATTTCTGATTGTTGTGCCATGATTAATTTTCTTTTTTAGTTGATGATCTTAAACCTCTTCTTTTTTCTGCATATTGATGAGCGTATTTATCTTGGCGGAAAGTTAAGAAACGGATAACTTTTTCGTCACGACGATATTGAAGCTCTAATTTTTCGATAACAGCTGGTTCTGCATCGAACTCGATGAATGCATAAAATCCTGTAGATTTCTTTTGGATTGGGTAAGCTAATTTCTTAAGCCCCCAATGCTCTTCGTTCACGATAGTCGCACCCTCACCAACAAGGATACCTTTGAATTTTTCTACCGCTTCCTTCATCTGTACATCAGACAAAACGGGAGTCAAAATGAAAACGGTTTCGTAATTGTTCATAAATTAAATAATTATAAATTAAACATGTCATTTTTGCAAATGAGCCGCAAAGATAGCTTTTTTTCTTTATACTACAAATGCTAAAGCCGTAAAAAAGATTTGAGATACAGACTTCTTATTTTATATTTGTACTATAAAATAAAGCTTGACACATGGAAAATAAAGAAATGTTGGATTTAGATCAGGATTTGGATCTTATCTTTCCGGTTATTAATGGAAAAGTGTCGATGGCGATCAACCGAATGATGTATCGTAACCTCAGAAAAGAGGGGTTGGAAATAACGCCTGAGCAGTGGACTGTCCTCGCCTTTTTGTGGCGCGAAGATGGTGTCACCCAACAGACATTGTGTAATTCTACGTTCAAAGATAAGCCGAGTATGACTCGTCTTATAGATAATCTGGTAAAGCAGAATCTGGTTTATCGTAATACTTCATCTAAAGACAGGCGTTCTAATTATATTTATCTGACTGATTTAGGAAAATCAATAAAAGATAAAGCGCATAAAGCAGTACAACTTACGATGGACTCGGCTCTTGCCGGCATTGATTTGGAAGGGCTAAAACAAGTTCGTACTCTACTGATGGCTGTTTTCGGGAATATAAGAGAGGCATTGGAAGGTTAGTTATTATCTAATAATCAAATCCAAATATATTGGCAAATGGTCGCTGTACCCTCCTAAATATTTCCATCCCGAATAGGTTCTGAAAGGTTTTTGACCTCCGTACTTCATATCTTCCTCCATCAAA
>JBANCZ010002025.1:0-17762 GCA_037040025.1 Sphaerogastrella javana | reverse complement strand
AACAACATTAAAAAGATTATTGTAGTTGGCACATAATACACGAAAAGGGTTATGGTCTGCAAAGTTAGACCGACAGATGGGGAGATAGATGGGTACGTGGTTTCTCGTAGATCTATAGGGAATAATCTAACTAATCAACTGGGTAGAGTCAATTTCGCAATTGATCATGTTGTAGTAATCTTCTAAAATAACTTAGTAGATGCAATTAGTCAGAGCTGAGCTACCCCTTAGTTTGACTATATAATAGATCTTACGTGCATATATGTATACACGATCAACATGTAGGAAAAGCTTATGTTCATATATCTTTTACATTTTTTTGTAAACAAGTCATTCGTGTGGTGCCCCACAAATACTCTTCCTAACCATACACGGTGTGTGGTTCTGCTTGTAAATATTTTTAGTTCATTTTTTATTTTTGGTTCGTTTGAATTTCTTTTGTGCCTTCGTGTTATGGTTGCTGTTGTAGGCGTGCAGCCCGTTTGTGTGTCAGTGTGCTAAGGACTCGTACACCCACACACCCAAACACACACACTCACACATATATATACACTTTTGTTGTTGTTGTTGTTGTTGTTGTTACCTGCGTGCAAAGTCGCGTGCGAGAAATCGCTAAATTTTTTGGTTATTTCCGTTTGCGTTTATGTTTTACTTAAATTCCCTTTAACCGGCCTCAACTTCCGACCAACCCAACACCGTCACAGTTACAGTTACGGGTACGGGTACGGGTGAAGCAACACGGAAGTGTGCGCCCCGCCACTTACACAGCGCCCACCCGCCCCCTGGTCTCTCGACAGTTTAACGCTGTTGCTCGCTTTCCCCCCTCTATCCTGTTCTTCTTAACTTTCTTCTAGTTCCTGTTGTTGTTGTTGGGGGTATTTCATTATTTGGAATATCACGTAAGGCCAAATGAAGTCGTAAAACGTCCAAAATCCACTTATTCGCCTTCGTTTTCTGCGTATACCACGACATGTTCTCTTTTTTCTCCTTTCTATTTCCCTCTCTCTCTCTCCCTTTATCTATCTGTCTGCCTGGTTCTCTTTGTCCCTCTGTCCCCCTCTCTCTCTTGATATGCGTGTGGGCGTGTTTGAAGGCATTCAATGGATTTGCGAGCGAAAACAAATTGTTAAAGTTATATTATAGGAATTACAAGTACGTTTGATTAAGCACCCCCCTGCACTCTTATCGTCACTATGTTTATCCCTATCTCACTCTCGCAGATACTGTCTCTGTATTGTATTGGCTAATATCTGTGTCGTCTTCGCTCCAACGGCTGAAGTGAGTGGCAACACCCCTGCATATAGAAGCCAGGGCATTTAAATTAAGCACGGGCCTAGACAACCGGAACCGGGTCAGGACAGAATAGAACAGGACGCATTGCCTAAGTGGTTTCTCATTTAGGAGCGACGCATAAATCAAGCAATAAAGTAAACAAACAAACAAACAAACAAACAAACGAACGAACAAACAAACAGGCGAACACACAGATAAACATACACACAATTGAAGAACGCTGAAGAAGAATAAGGAAAAGCGGCAGAGTCTAAGAACCAGGAGGGGAGCACAGCCATAAGGCATAGTACGACAAAGAAATAGTACTCAAAATATAAATGAAATTATGGTCTAAGACAGTGACAGAAGGCGATATACCCTACACACAGTACCATATAGTATCAGTGAAACTCTTACGATATTATATAATATAAATGTTGAATTTAATTTAAATGCATTAAATTCTTAAAATGAATCTAAATCTAAATATAACAATTTGAAATATTACAATGTTTCCCATTGGTTTATCTCTTTCTTTATCTTTATCTATCAGGATCTTTAGATAAATGTAAATAATCTGTTTAAGGCATTTTTCCGATGAATACTTAAGAAAATCTATAGGTTGACAAAGCGCAGTATTGTTTGTATAAAAAATAGCCAAATAATTAACTTGAATCTTATACTAATCTTTCCATAGGATGTTGCATATCGCTTGAAGTAATCATTATGCTGTTCCAGTAGGGTGTACGCATGAAGCTGAAAAGGTAACACTTCAACTGAAACGACAGGCAAATGGAAAAATGGCAACAAACGGAAAAGTTCCGGCTTCTTTCTGTCAGCATGGAATTTGTTTATTTTTGTTGTTGTTGTTGTATTTTTTTGTTTGTTTATACTCTTGTTTTTATTTTGTTTGTTGTTATTGCTTCTGTTGTTATTTTCGCTGTTACTTGAAAATTAATTAAAAACCATATAAATTATTTCGTCGACGCGTTGATGTGTTGATGTGGGCGTTCTGGACTTGATGTATTTGTCGCTTGTCACTTGCCTCTTGCCACTTTCTGCAAGAGTTTCTTTTTTTTTTTGTATATACATATTTTTTTTTGCTATTTTCTCTTTGTATTTTTATTTGTTGTTGCTGCCTTTAAAGAGCTTAATGCTGATTCGAATAGCAACAACATCATAAATTTATTCCAATGGAATAAATCCCCTGGTTAAAGTTAACTGTGCCATAGTCTATAAATATACACATATTTTTTAATGGATATTATAAGTATATATGCGTTATATTATATATAATAATGTTATTATACATAATATTGTATATACAGTAGACTCTCGATAGTTCGAACCTCCAGGGAACCTTCAAAATACTTCGAATTACCGAGAGTTTGAATTATTAAATGGTTCGTGTTCAATGAAGTTGAGAGACAAAATTTTATTCCATACATTCATGTACATACAATTACATACAATTTGGTCTAATTAGTTTCTCCAAAAAACTGCTTCTGCTCACTCTGCTCAATAATTGTTTTTACGCAAATTTTTTATACTGACGAAAGACCAATATTTACTGAAGCATAACCAAAAAACCAATGCGCGCGTTTGTCTCAAATGAGTTTGCATACCGCGTTCTTCAATTCTGCTTAACTCAACAATTCTGTGAATATCGGAAACTGACATAAGCTGATGTGTTTGTGAACTTGTAGCTAAATTTACTTACAATTATTCTGCCTCTTTTTCTCTTCAACTTGGAATTATAGTTTTCGACGACGTTAAGTTCGAATTATAGCGTGGTTTTTTTTAATGGCACTAAATTTTTGCTTCGAATTACCGAGAACATAAAAATGTATGGAAAAAGTTCGAAATATCAAGAGATTTTGTAGGGAACTCGTGCTAGCTTTGAATTTATGAGATGTCTGAATTATCGAAGGTTTGAATTATTGGGAGTCGACTGTATATTTATATACGAAATATAAGAGCTTCATTTCGCTTTCGCTTTCTTTCGCTTTCCCAAGCTCTCTCGTTCCAACTTTCCCGACAATTTACACATGACGAAAATTCACGTTGCAGCGGCACAGTCAGAGTCACAGTCAGAAAAAAAAATACTTTTTAATTAATTACGCTAGCCATTTTTCGGCAAACATTGGAAAAGCTTCAATTGAAATCACAGTTGTAGCATAGTAAAGTGTGGTTTAGTGAGGAGGAGGAGTGGGAGTTGGTATTCTAGGCTGTGTGATGGGGTTGCATATAGAGTGTAAAACAGCGCAGTTTTCGTGGCTTTCAGTTTGACATGGTTAATTTTAGCGACCTCATGACCAACTCAAAGAGACATTGAGAGAGCTAAAGCGATGAAGAGAGACACAGAGAAAAAGAGAGAGAGTGAAAGAGGTAGGAAGGGACGTAGAGCTACACTCAATCAGCAAGTCATTTGTATACGCACTATTCAGGCGTAGAGCTCTGCTTTTTTTGAGAGGGGATTGCTCCAGGTCAAGCTTGTTCAACAGGCGACAGTCACGCGCAACATGCAACGTGCAACGTTCAACTTACA
Organism: Sphaerogastrella javana; assembly: GCA_037040025.1. Taxonomy (NCBI): domain Eukaryota; kingdom Metazoa; phylum Arthropoda; class Insecta; order Diptera; family Drosophilidae; genus Sphaerogastrella; species Sphaerogastrella javana. The sequence continues at coordinate 13,942 of JBANCZ010002025.1, read as the reverse complement.
ACACTCTTCTTTGCTAATTTATGCAGGACTGTTAGACACAGCCCACGGCCAGAAATAGCGAAAAGTTGGCCAAAAACTGACACGGCAAAGAGCGGCTATATGCTAACAGGCATTTAGGCCACAAGAGCAACGATTGCACCCCTTTATCCCCCCCTTTTGGCACCTCCCCTTGTCATTATTTCAAGCAATTGCCGGTGCTTTATATTTTGCATTTTTGTTGCTTTCAAAAGCTTGAACTCTGTCTGCCATTTAGCAGCACTTTTGCTGCTCTTCACAACTTGTACAGTGAAACCTCCACTTGTTTGCCGGCTGCCCTTTTTCTGGAAAAAGTTTTTCATTTCATTTTGTTTTTGGCTGCAAACAATTTGCAAACAACAAGCGAACAAGTTGCTACAATGTCCATTGCAGAGATAAATTCAGGATAGGACCAGAAATCAACTTCTGCAAACATTGTCATTTTGCGAATGCAAATAATTGGTATTCTGTTGTGATTTATATAAATACTTTACAGTAAACTCACTTAATTCGAATGCTCATAACGAAGTTTTCTCAATTTCTATACAAAAGTTCATTTAGAATTGTATGACAAGAAAGTTTTTAGCAATTGCGAAAATATTCTAGTTTGAATTTCTGATGCATAGAAATCAGAGCACAGTTCAATAAGTCGGTGACTTTTCTTTATACCATAAAAGTTTGTACAAAAAAAAATATATATATATATTGTTTATACTATACAGTAAAATCTTTTTTACACGGTCTTTTTTACATGATTTTGAAATAACACGGAAATTTAAATTTTTTTACTCGTAATTTTTGTTTTAACACGAATCCAAAAAAATTTTTTTATTTTTTACATGATTTTCTGCAGTGTTAGATAACACTTAATTGAAATTGCGGCAATCAATGAGAATAGAGGTGTTGATATCGACAAAGACGAAGGTGAAGGTCAGGTTTTAACGGCTAATTTAATTCGTTACAAGTTTGGAACAATATTTTCTTGCTCATGATCGTGACACGGAGCGTGTGTTACAATTAAAGTAATTAAATTACTTAAATCTTGTGTAGCGGGGTACCAAGAATTATCTAAACAACTGGAGAAACCAAAAAACAAATTTTTTTAACTGACTTCATAACCAAAAAACCTATAGAGGCCGCTAATAATGAAGATAATTCTGCATTAGATCAAATTCCGACAGTGCTATTTTTAAGCCAGTCCGTAATAAACGTACACGATTGTTACCAACTAGCGATGAGTAGGTATACTCTTGTTTCCTAATTTTTTGTACTTATGGATTGAATTTAAACTGTAAACTAAATTTATTTGCTTGTAATAAATATGAATTGTTTTGTTTAATTATAACTTAATTATTACTTAAGTTTAATATCACTTTTTTTGAACAGTTTTTTAGAAAATATTTGCATTTTTTCATTTTACACGATTTTTTTTGGTTGTGGAATATATCCTCAAATTTACATATGAATCGTCTATTTTTTTACACGGTTTTAATTTACAAGGCTTACTTAAGAACGTACCTACCGTGTCAAAAATATTATACTGTACTATTATTAAATAAGACCCGTAGTTTTAGAATTACCTACGTAACTATTTCATAAATTTTGACTTCTAACAAATGAGTTCTATAACTTTCCAAATAACACAAAGTTTCGATCTATATAATTGCCTATAAAAGTACAATACCTATATTTTTTAATTCCTATGTCTATATCTACAATTTCTTTTAAAAATTTTTATTAATTTTCTTATTTATTATTATTTATTTGCTTTTAAATTAAATACTTTAAAAATTTCTATTAATTTTCTTATTTATTATTATTTATTTACTTTTAAGTTAAATACTTTAAAACTGTCTACTTTAACAATTCTTGGAATAAACCAAAGCCAACTCGTTAACAAGTTTGTTTCTTGCAGTAGCAAACTTGTCTGGAGGCCTAGGAAAATGCTTAACAAACTCAAGGGAAAGTGAATGTGAAAGTTCTTGTAGACAAAATACGCGCAGTTTGTCAATTTGGCTTTACGTAACTTTTTAATGCAATTTTCGTTAAATATTTTTGCACTGATTTCTGTTGACGCCTATGCATGAAAATGTTGTCGAAACGTAGCTTCAGTTTTTTAAGTTCTCTCTGCATTTTCTATTTAATTTTACTTCTCTTTCCTACTTTTTTTTGTTTTTTTAGTTTCTTTTGTGGCCAATAAATTTTGGTCAGCCATAAATTGAATTAGATGTGTTTCAAGCTCGAGCTCGTTCTTTCTCTCTTTCTTGCTCTCTCTCTCTCTCTCTCTCTCTCACTCTTACTCTGGTCGTCTGCTGAGCTCTGATCTATGCTCCAACACACACACACACACGCACACGTATGGCTTTAATTTAATTTGAGGTAAAGTGTTAGACACTTAAAGTTCGCAACCTTATACCAAGTTTTCCTATGCTGCTAACCATGCACAGCGTTGCCACACTTCGACACTTGCACACATCAAACTACAATAACAATTAACATTAACACGCGCTGTTGTGGTCGCCAGCGTTGAGTGTTTGGGCGTGTGTGGGCGTGAAATGGGGCGTGAGTCGTTGGTTAATTTGCCATTTGCGATTTGTTTACCGCCAAATTTTTACCGAAAGATTTCGCCCGCCGCAAACGAAACGTAAAACGAAAGTAAACTTAATTAGGCTCACGATTGCAGCAACTAAAAGCAGCAACAGCAACAACAACATCCCCAGCACATCATTACAGCAACTGTTGCTGCTACAGCGATGAGAAAAGTTTCGTGTTTCCTTTTTCAAACTAAACTGTGTAAATACTTGGTTTTTGTAATGTGATCGCTTAATACTCTTTCGTTTATTGCCTACGCCTTCTCTAACGAATTGAACACACATACCTACGCACACACATTTACGCAGAGCACTCTCTCAGTGAACCGCTCTCTGATATTTCATTTCGTTTTTATACTAATATACGATACACACAGATACACACACACATACACACACACACACACAAACTTGCACATCTACGCTAAGTGCTCTCTCAGCGAACGGCTCTCAGTGAGAGAGAGAGAGAGAGCCTCTCACAGTTTTCGTTTTTTCTTTGCGCTAATCCTTCGAGTCACACTGTTTGCTAAGCTCGCGACGAATTTCTGTGTTTTCGCAATTCAGTCTCGCTTGAACGGCGGCGTGAAGAAGATCGCATGCGTGGCTGCTGCAGTGTTTTCTCTCTGTGTAAGTAACATTTTCCATTATTTTGCTTTTGGCTTGTCGTGTCACGCAAAACACGCTATTACCTCAAGGCTGTGTTAATGCCATGCTCGCACACACACGACTTAGTGTTGGTGGATATTGAAGGCCTTTGTTTATTGGTGAGACACTGTTAAAGCATATGCGGGTCCTCTATGCTAAATGTTTAATTGCAATTAACACATATAGGCGCACCAAATTATTGCACTGACAATATTCCCTGTTTGTGTGTGTGTGTGTGTGTGTGTGTATAACCTTTAACCTCACCTTAATCCATGTGGTATTTTTGTGGTTGGCGGTAATTGATTGGAATCGCAACACCATATGTACGTAAATGAAGAAATAATCGATTAATCGGTTAATAAACACCAAGGTTTGCGTTAAGTTAGCTGCGGTGCAGTTTGTTTCCCTAGGACTTAATTACTAAATCAAAATTAAATTATATTTTAATATAAATCAGTCATTTACATTTAGGTAAAATTCAATAGAATATTTAATCTTAATTACTACTACTTATTAATCTTATTACGAGTGTCCAGTGTCAATTAAGATTAGGTAATATTCAATCAAATATTATTGAGATTAATTAAAAGTGTAAGATGTTGACATTTACATTTTTTTTATAGGGGCACTTTAAAGTTTTGCTGCTTATTATATTTTCAATAATTCTCTTTCTGCAAAAGTTTTCTTAAGAATTGCAAGTTTGCTTGAATTCAATCATTGAGATTTTGCCATTCAGCAGGAGCTTCGCTTCGCCGGGGCTCTACTTCGCCGACTTTTGTTAAATTGGCTTTTTTTTGTATTAGATTTTATGCATTTCATTTTATGCTGCATAAAATATGCAGAACTCAATGTCTGCACAATCTGTCATGCTTCCTTTCTTCAATCTTTTCTACGTCTTGCTTCGGCTTCAAGGATTTAAGCAACGCCTGGCGGAAACGCAACAAGTGCCTTGAAAATGACGCCCCAATGGCAACTATTGGGCGTGGCATGCTATAATCACAGCATTAATGTAATACCTATGTTGAGTGGGTGCCGCGGAGAATTTGGCTTAATAAGAGCTTTAAACGCTCTGCATAAGATGATTAAAATCGCGTCTAACAAATCAAATAAAGGGTTAAAAAGTGAAACTTCTGTTTAGGATTTTTCAAATACCCTGTATAAAATATCAAAGAAGGCATGCCACTTATAAAAATAAACATTTCGACTGCGTGAAATACTTGCTCGTTTTAAAAGATCAAAATTCCAAATAATAATAATCTCTCTCTCTCTCTCTCTCTTTCTCTCTCTCTCTCTCTCTCACTCTCTCTTTGCCACTGTCTTCGTTTAGATTATCTATACTAGCAGCAACGGTAGGTCTGGCAACGCTGCGTATTCACTGTAGGCATCTTAACATTACATTTTCCAACTTAGCAGCTATGCTGTTAAAAAGAAGACTGTTGTCAGACATTCTGTCAAAAACTTTTGCTGTTAACGGTCACTGTATTAGAGAGATTTGCTGTTAAAAGGCATTCTGTTAAAGGGGTTTGCTGTTGCGACCTCTTGTCCCCATTGATCCTTGATGCTAATAAAGAGAGCTCATGTTACAGGGTCGCTGTGATGTCGAGTTGGCTCGACTCTTGGCCTGCAGGCTGTGTCAGGTTTTGGGTCTTGCTTATTATTAATGAGGGAAAGTTAAGCAAGTTTTCAATTAGTTATGCGCCTTCCATACGCTGACTGGGCGCATAATCAAGACAAACGTTGGCATTATAATGAAATATTAAGCACGCACCGAGAAGCCTCTAATTGACTGGTGGTATATTTGATATACAATATACTATATACTATATATATATATTTATCGGAATACAGGCTATCCACTTCGATTAGGTCAAGTTCTGGCTGTTGCATAATGTGATTAAGCAGCCATGCGAATTATTTTTATTATTCTTCTCAGTTTGTAGATGTGTCAGGTAAAGTAATCAATAGTCGTCTACCCGAGACGGAGACGAAGACTCAGTAGTCCATGGCCCAGTGGCAGGGTTAACTTGTATGCCACAGCTTGTGGTAAATTGGCTTCTCATTATTTCAAGAGCCAACAAAACGAAAAGCAGAAGCAGCGAGTCCAGTTCAAGGCTATATACTATATATACCAACCGATACTTAAGGCTCTAACGTCATTCTTTGTGTGATACTATAATGCAATTTTAATGAGCGCATGATCATGATTATGAGTGCGAGTGTGAGTGTGACAACTGCACAAATTCCGTGGTTCAGCTAATTGGATTGCAGCTTAGCAAAAGGTAAACGGTAAACAACAGGCCATTATAATAATAGACGCACTTTACTTAATGACCCTAAACATGCGCATTTTGCGATTTTAAATAGATTCATTTGATAAATTGATTAAACCAAACCCATTGAAAGCATTAAATTAAAGTATTCATGGTATTTATCAACTTTTCTTAATGCTGTTATACGATTGTCTACAATATGGGCTGAAAAATCCCGGTACTTGAAGAAAGGAAACCCGCTATACCAAGTATATCGAACGCTCGATGGAGTATATGCTGAGAAAACGCATGATTTTCTTCAAAAAATATACTTATTTACATAAAAAATCGCAGAACTATTCAGACCATTTTGTATATTTCAATCCTTTTGTGAGCCGTAAATCAATCATAGTCATTATCACTAAACCCACTAAAGGTTTCAAAAATTTTAACCGACTTACTATCAATTTTATTATTATTTATATATTATAATAAAACAAATCTTTAACCTGCTTGAAATGTCTAATATTTTGTACAGTTTGCTTAAACAGAGTAATTAATGTTCGGTTATCTTATTTTTAATGTAATGATATAATTTCTACAAATGAATAACATAAAATATATAAATACATATTTAAAAAATTGATTTTAAATAAAAAACATAAAATATATATATATCAAATATTAAAAATTGTTTTCAATTTGCTTGCATTTCAAATTTAAATTTGCACAATCGACTGTAGAATGTTTATGGAAATTATTGCTATCTAAGTGAGCATATCTTGAGCATCTTGGATGCCTGGGGCTGGGCACTGGACATGCTGCCTGCCCCCACATCGTCGTCGTCGTCGTCGCCGTCGTCGTCGTCTGCCGGTAGCAAACAAAGTTTTTGAATATTGGGCGCAATTTTCTGATTACTTTGAAATGTGCGGAGCACACACTTTGGTCAGTTTTGCTGGGGTGCAATGCAATTAAATCAATTACGTAACGTACAGTATATATATATACACAGAGGGTGAAGTGCATCATAAATGGCCCTGACGAGTAAACAAGCTACGGGAAGGAATGGGTGGTTGGATAGTTGGGTGATTGGATGGTTGGGTCGATGCCAAGTGAATGATGGTGCTAGTTTGCAATAAATTCAATTAGCAGCATAAAAAATTGCAATTTTTAATTACAAAATAGCAACAAAGTTTGTGTAATATGATTGAGAAGCACTTAACAGTTGCCGGACCTGTTATCAATTATCGTGGCTGTTAAGTGATGCCTGTTATTGTTGCTTTTACTGTTACTGTTACTGTCACTGTAAAGTGATTTACCTGCGCTCGATGCGACAGAGCGGATATTCGTGTAATTTTAACGAGATGTTACCCTTGACCTGCAGCTGCTCCAGTCGCGCCTCGGTGCTTATTCGATAATTGCGAAAGATCTTGGCCAGGAGCAACTTCATCAGCAGCTGGGCATAACGATAGCCAATGCACATGCGTAGACCTTTGGTAAATGGTATAAAGGCGAAATCATGATGTGCTTCAGCCTCTGGGCCAAAGTGTGCCTCCGGATTGTACGTCTTGGCCAATGGACCCCAGACGCGTACATCTCGTTGCATATTGTAGATATCGATTCCAATCTGTGTACCAGCCGGTATCATATATTCACCATCTTCACGTCGCAACTTCAAATCCTGTCCAGCGCGACGCAAAACCATGGGCACCGGAGCAAACAGACGCATCGATTCATTTATGGCCATTTCCGTATACTTCAGACGTTCCAGTGTATCCATGCTGATGTCGCCATGCTCGGGCAGCTCTTCGCACAGCTCTTCGTAGAGTTTGTCCTGGTAGGCGGGATGCATGGCCAGGCACAGTATGGTGAAATACAGCGCTGTGGATGTTGTCTCGAATGTCTGTGGTGAAATTATAATTGTCACTTGTGGTAAGTAATATTTCAGGGTCAGTAATCAAATATATTAATCAAATGCAGAAGATAAAAACATTTGCGAAAAAATTCAATAACAATAGTAATAATACTAATACTAATAATCAAAGAATGAAACCAAACCCGAAACTGTAACCGTAACTGTTAAAACCGGTTCATTTTTCAAAATCGAAACTGTAACTAAAACCTTTATTTCAATCAATCGAAGATTAAAACCAATACCGGAACGTTTCTTTTCCTCAAAATTATTCCCTGCTTAAAATACTAATATTAATATAAGTTGTGATTATAATAAGAATAATAATAATAAAAGTAATAATCAGGGTGTGAAACCGTATAAAAGCAACGTTCCGGTATCGGTTTTGGTTTCGTTCCTGCACTTTGTTTCGGTTACGGTTTCGGATTCGTTCAGCATTCGGTTCTTAACGGAATTTTTAATACTAAATACATATAACAAAGACACGTAATGACGATTATAAATTGTATGTATTTATTTTATACAAATTATTTAAATATTTTAAGTTCATTTCTGCTTTGCGCGATTCAGCGATATGGAGTTCACGACGCTAGAACTTAAAATTGAAAACAATATTTCAACATTATTTATTATTTCGACTCTTTCTTCGAATAGTGAGGAACGTCAAAATAAATTTCATGAAAAATGTTTGAATTGATCGAACAGTATGTATTTCGAAATACTTTTAATGCCAACATTTACCACGTTTTGTTGATGATCTGATGATCAGATCAGTTGACTGCTAAACAGTGACGAGCTTTAGTACGCATCGATAAATGGTAGAAAATCAGCTGATATCTATCGATAAAATTAATTTAATTAAATAATTATTGTCTGTCTGTCTCACTCTCTCTCTTATTCTCTTTGCCAGTATCATAACTAAGTGACCATAACAGAGTAATACATTTAAAGGTATTTTCAATTTAAAATAACATTTCGGTGTTTTATAATTCACAATTTTTTCTAATAAAATGTTGAAAGTTTTCATTGTTTACATTTGATCATATCCATTACGTTTTCCCCTAAATGCAGCGTTGCCACCTAAGTAAAACTTTATCAAATTAATAATTCGAATATCAAAGCGGCGTTGCCACCTAGGCGTCTTAATTGAATGCACCTGTGACGTCACAGTGTGTGAAAATGTAAGTTGCGCTTAAAATAACTTGAAACTGCTGCTGCTGCTGTCTGCTGACTATTTAATATTTTGCACACATACACATTAATTAGTTGCTCATTTTCAATTGGTTTTCACGTTACTCACCGCTGCAATAATTACGTTCGCTTCGTCTCGCACATCCTGCCAACTCATTTGCTGTCGCAGCTCCACGTGTTCACGCACCTGTTCAATGAATATTGACTTGGACTTGCTGCGCTGCTGTTGCTCTGCCACTTGATGTTGTTGTTGCTGATGTTGTTGTTGCTGATGTTGTTGTTGCTGAGGTTGTTGTTGTGGTTGCTGCGTGTTCGCATCACAATCATCCACGCCTACAACAGAGATGGCAGGCTGTAACAGCTGCCAAATGATGCGAAATGTTATTGTTTTTGTAGTTGTTTTAACAGAAGTGTCATGAACAGCCAACGTGGCAAGTTGAAGAGGGCAAGAACAAAAACAAGAAACAAGAAAAATGAACCATGAAGAAAACGCGTGGCTCTGACGCCCACTCACCTGTTCCACAAAGCCAAGCAGCACGCCGACGACCTTCTGCTGGCGGTCAAAGAGTCGCGACCAGCGATAGATGAGCTCTGGATATAACCACGGCGATAGCATTCGTTTCACGCACACTTCCGTTATGCTGTAAAAGAAAATGTTGCAAAAACAACAACAACAACAGCAAACCGAATGAAAAGGAAATAAAGATATTCCAGGTAACTTTGTGGTTAGCACTAATGCCAAGGGTATTTGCATAGGGTGAGCTCTGGGCCTTCTCCAATAGCTCTTGCTTTGTATCTGCTCTCTAGCCAGTTGAGAGAACCGTGTCACAATGTATTAGACATGGCTGAATGAAGGTAGCCAAGCTGCAAGATTGTAATTAGCTAATAGGTAACTCAAAGTGGGTGTTGGGTGTTGGAAGGTGGGTGGTACAAGTAGTACCTTTATCTGGATAAGTTGTCTCATTGGCACGCACAAGATTACAAAAATGTTTGCTTTATAAAAATTGTATGCTTTGAAATTCAGTGGAAATTGTAAAACCGACAAATGACAAGGAGAAAAGGGTGCACATCAAAACATATATACATTTAAACATTTGTAAGTAGTCCTACTTAAAGGGAGATTAAAGTTAAACTCACCCGTTATACGCCTCAAATATAGCCATGGATCCATCATGCTGAAAGTTCATTTTCTTGCCCATAGTTGTCTCTACAAAATGCATTATAATTAGAGATATATAAGTGTATGATAAATCACAGAATACTTACGGCAAGCTGCCTCAAGAACTATTTTTTTCAGTACTTCATAGATCTCCAGGCTTTTGCCTGCCTGCACCCCCTCCACATCCAGTTTCTGAAGCAGAACCTCCGATTCCGCATTGAATATGGGCAGAAAATTGCATAGTATAGGGCGTCCAAATGCAGGATTAATAAGACGGCGATGTTTCTGCCAACGTGGAGCTGAAAATTAGTACGATCTCATGATATCTATTACAACTACAATCATATAAATTTCCTTACAACTGGAAGTGAAGAGTCCATCACCCAGGGCAGAGCTCAGAAAGCGATAGAAATCGCCTTTGTTTGTGCAGTATGTGGAATTGAAGATTTGCTCAACGGCGTGCGGATCGTTGACATAGAGAAAACAATTGATGCCCATCCAGGAAATAAAGGGTGCCTTATACTCAAGCGACAGACGCTCCATGTATTGCAAAAAGGCTATTGAGAAATATATATCATATACCTAAAAAATTAATCAAATTCTATACTTACTTTCTGGATTCATCATGCTGGGACCCATACCTATAAACGGCCAACCAATTGGCCCCCGGAGCTGCCAGGCTATCCAATAGTAACGCCTGCGGCTCCATAGAAAATATAACCATAACAATACCAGCCAGCTGGCTAGTAATATGCTAAGCAGCATGTCGTTGAACTCAAGAGGGCGGAGAGAGAGAGTGAGAGAGAGAGGCAAGAGGGAAAGAGAGTAATCCAGTAAGCGAGAAATCGTAATAAATAATTTTTTGAGTTAACCCCACAACGTTCGAAATAATACTAAGCACCTGAACTCAGCTTCAAAACGTTTGTTTTTCCAATTTCCATTGAGCATTGTATATGTTGCGTTGAGATTACGCATTTGTGACGCTTAATACGGTGCTCTATAGGCTGGTCATGTGCGCTGCTCGCATGCTAATAAGACAATTCGCATGCGAGACGCATGCAATATCAAATTATGTGAATTAATAATATGCAATAGGTATATTAGAAACCGGTAAGCCTGACCACAGTCTGACATATGACGTCTGTTAATGCACTTACAGCAAATGTTTGAATATTAATACGCTCAATCAAATAGAAAATCGTACAATAATATTTTAAAAACATATAACTATATAAACAAACAGCGACATTTGGATACATTTTGACAGAGAGGAGTTTGTTTATAAAATCGTATAAAATAAATAAAATTTTCAATACATCATTATCTTTTAGTCTTAACTTTCTTCTTTATTGACAAACCCTCCAGTACAAGCAATATGCCTCACGATTTTTACCTGTTGTCTTTGATAGGGCATCGGTATAACTGCAATATGATTTGTTATGACTTGGTTTTGATTTAGTAATTTGTTAATTATGCGATCAATACGCATGATTTCGTATGGGTATAGTTGTCAATGGGATAGTTTGAATATGTGTCAAGTTTGATGGGTCTATCAGTTGTCAATGTTATGAAGAGAAACACAAAGTAAGCGTCGTATATTGCTTTTGTTAGAGTTCTCAAATATATTATTTATTTGCTATTCATTTGTTGCATTTTTATACAAATTCATCGAATCGATTTTAACAATATAATTCTGTTATCCATGCGTACACACCTTTTACCATATCTTTACGCTTTTGTATTATTAGTAATGACTATATTATTATTTTTTATTAGATTGTTTAATTTTTTTGTGGTGTTTTCTCTTTTTTTTTACATTGTTTGAAGTGATTTATTTAAGCCGGGCTTTACGGTTAGATTACGTTTTAGTTAGTTTGCTTTACTTTAATTTAGGACAGCGTATTTAGAAAATCTTTAGATCTTTAGCTCGAGGCAAGAAACATTTTTGCCAGCGAAACTCACTCAGATTCTGGCTTAATTACTCTCTCTCTCTCTTCTACATATAGCAAGCGCTATGTTTAGGATACAAACATAGTACAATACGTTTAATATACTCTATATATGTTTATATACACATACATTATCTGTACTCTTAGATCAAGGTTCGCTTAATTCCTAGACAAACATCCGCACACTATAAGTTAGCTGACTTTAAAGGATCTCTCATAAAAAAACCTTTGAAAATGTTGCACGTATTTCTCTTTAATGGACGTTGAGTTTTCAGTTGAAGTTAGATTGAGTTCATACCGTTCTGTAGTACCATATTTCTATATCCGATGGATACCAAGAGGTAAACATTTGGAAGCCAATTAGGGGGTAAGTATTACATGAATTTCAGTTTTACTTCGTCTACCATTTAATGCTTGATTTGCAGTTAGTAAATTAGATATTAGAAATAATATATATGCTACTAATTATGTGTTTAATATGTATATCCGTACTACGTATTTCTGTATATATCTGTATAACATACGTCTGTATATCTTTCTCTATATTTATTTTCTTTTCAGTTTATATTTAAAACTTATACACGTTTTATTGTCAAAAAATATGACGACTTGCGACTCCAAACGGTTTCATTGCCTTGTTTTAGACCCTCTACTTGAATATTGTATAGGGTCTACAAAGTTTGTATTTTTGAATATGCTTAGTATTTGTATTTACTAGTTATTGAATATATTATGCTGTATTGCCATATGGAAAGGAATTTTGGGGCTTTACTTTGTGATTGAGTTTAACATATTTCACTGATTTGTAAGACAAGAATCTCTAGAAACTTTACAAATACCCTACATTTGTCTCGATAGAGTAAAAGATTAAGATATAGTGAATAAATGCTTCGATCTAGCCGAAGTTATCATTACTTTTGTAAATGATTTAATTGAATATGGGATTTCACTTCAATTTTGAGGCTTAGTAAAATTATATGTATTCCTGTTTTGCATAGACTTTTATTTATAGATCATTTAGTTATGTTTGCATTATAATTTTATTTATTATTTAAGGTTTAAGATATGCAACAAAATCAAATCAAAATAATGAAAAATAAAAATATCAAACTAAATTTATGAATATATTTGAAGCTTAAATACAATATTCTTCATTTGTTTTTGGACGCTGTGTGGCCTGTGTCGCTGTAGTTGTTTTTGTTGTTGTTCGGCGTTTGCATATTATATATATATATATAAATATATAAGTATATATGTATATGTATATGTATACAAAATAAACTTTTGCTTTTGCTTTCACATTGGCGCTTGCATAAATATATATATATTTATATTAATCGAAAAGACATTGGCATGGATATTTCCTCTTGTTGTTTTTGCTTTTCTGAGACGGGAGCTTAGACGGTGCAATTGCTTGTGTGTGTGTGATCAGGGGGCGTGGCATGGCCATGTGTCTCTGTGTGTGTGTGTGTTTTGGTGTGTGTGAGTGTAAGCTTGGCTAAGGTCTGCTACATAAACTAACTTGTCTTATTCAATACAATTTCATTTTAAATTGCTTTTGCTTTCGCTTTTACTTTATGTTTTTTTTTATTGTTTATGTGACTTCATTTTTAGCATTTTAAATTAGTAAATTGTTTATAATATTTTAATGTTTATACTTAGGCACAATACATTTATTTGTTTTGTTTTACTTGCTGAATTCATTTATATCCGTATTTGTTTATGCTTTTGCTAAATATTCTTAGGACTTATTATCTAGTTTACTACGCATAAAAACGCCTGTAGCTGTTCGTGTTGCCAATAGTATTATTATGTATACAATATATATAGTATTATATATAGTATAGTATTATTATGTATGCAATTTTATGATTTAATTCTTTTCGTTTTAGTTTTTGTGTATTTTTTTTTTGACAAACAACTCACGCGCGTTTCCATAAATTTCAACTACAATTTAAAAAATGCAGCCACTTGGCAAAGGGTTAAAGCTTTTCACTTAAATTGGAATTATGCAAAATATATACTTGGTTTTTTTTTTTTTTTTTTTTTTTTTGTTAAATATATTTTTTATATTTTGTTTTGTATATGTCATATGAAACTAAAAACACAATCGATGCGTAACTTAAAAATAAAAGTATAATTGTTTTGTTTTTCTTTTTATTATTGTTTTTTATGGCTCTATTTAAATTGGTGTTTCATGATCTTTCTATACACATAATTGTATGTTTTGT
>JBANCZ010002024.1:0-17764 GCA_037040025.1 Sphaerogastrella javana | reverse complement strand
ATGTTGTTTGTTTTTTTATGTTTTTTTTTTGTAGTTGTACTTGTTGTTGCATTACACTTTTTTATAGCTTTGTATTTGTATATTTTTGTTGCTGTGTTTTTATTTGCATTTTTTTTAAGGTTTTGTTGTTGTTGTATAATAACGCGTGGGCGTTGTGTTTATTGTAGTTGATTGTATTTGTTGTTGTTTTTGTGCTTGTTTTTTTTTTTTTGGTATTGTTTTTTATAATGTAGTTGTGTTTTTTTACCCGTGGCGTGTTATATGCAGTGCTCTATTGTGTGGATTTATCGCCTTGATATGCATGCAAATTTAAAACGCTAAAATTCAGAATTCAGAATTCAACTGGGCCATCAGGCAGGCAGGCTGGCTGGCCGTCTAGCTTGCTATACTGGCAAATAGAGGCAGGCAGCAGTCAGGCAGCAGTCAGGCAGCAGTCAGGCTGGCAGCAGACGTGCTCACGCTCGCAACGAACTGAGTTTGCTTCACATTCATACTTTTTGCCAAGGCATTTAGCCAAGCAAGCAGCCCGCAGCAGCTTCAAGAGAATCCAGGGGTATAGGCGAAGGCAGACGACTCTGTGTATGTGTGTGGCATTCAAGGGTGAGAGGGAGGGAAAGGAAGGGGTGGGGGTGGCCCCTGGTGAGAGGCAGTCGCTAATAGAGCGGCGCACACAATCAACACTTAATGTTGCCGTGGGGAGCAGAGCGGTAGACTAACACAATTTGCTCATAATCTTAAAAATGAAATGCTTCACAGAGACATTCAGCACACACACACACACACACCCACAGAGCACAGCACACACTATCGCACATATGTTTGAGTGTGTCTCTGTGTGCGTATGTTTGCGTGTGTGTGAGTGTGAGTGTGTGTATGGCCACTTTAAATTATACACTTTTTGAAAATGTGTACGCAAAAATATTCGCCGATTTACATTTTGAGTTCCTTTTATTTCTTTGCTGCTGCTGCTGCTTCAAGCAGGCCGTCAACGCGACGTATGCGTAATGTGTACATCTGTTTGAGTGAAGCAAGAGAGCGAGCGAAATACAAACTAAGCGAGAATATGAAACTGAGGGAGCGGAGGGAGGAAGACGGAGACAGAGAGGCAGCGAGAGCGAGCGAAAAATTGGCTTTCAACGAACTTGCGAAAATGAAAACAGGTGAATATTTGTTGACCACACTCTGCTTCAAGAAAATTATACAAAAAAAAAAATACAGGAAAATTCCTTAAATATATTTCTAAACGACCGCGCGCAAAATATATATATATATATAAAGAAAAACATGCAAAACAGTTTTACGCGAGCATAAAATAAAATTAAAGAAATATTATTGTGATTGTGTTTGGGTTTCTTTTTCTTTCACTTTTTTTTTCATTTACTTTTTTTTTTACTTATTTTGATAAGTTCTTTTTTATTAGTCTAGCCGTAAAGACTCGCTTGCCTTAAAGACGGTGCGTTGTGCGCTGCGCGTGGCACTCAACAGAACTGAACTGAAATGAGCTGACGCTAGGATTTGGCTGTCATCCACAGCTCCCAGTTTTCCCAGTTCACAGTTTCCCACTTCGCAATTCGCCAGTGTTTCCCCAGTGTGCGTGTGTGTGTGTGCGTGTGTGCTCACATCTAGAAAATGCACTCCGTTCCGTTTGAATTTCCGTATTAATTGCGATGAATCTTGCGTCTTCGGATTTGCCTTTGTTTTTGCACCTTTGTGTCGCAGTTGTAAGCAAATTTCGTGATATATTTGTTGCCACAGTTAATTATGATGATTTTGTTGTTGTTGTTGTTGTTGCTGTTGTGGTTGTTGTTAGTAAATCACACGGCGCCTATTGTCGCATCGGGGCTAACCTTGTCGCGTGAACAGTTTATTGCGCTGCTAGCTTTAGTATGATATTTGTCACGCGGTGTATTTATAGACCAAATCATCTGCTAGCTTCCACATTCACCTACATTATATATACATATAGTATGTATTTTAATATATATATCTATTATATATGTTATGTCTCTCCATAATCATCATTTATTGCCAATTCCCTGGGGCCGTCAATCGTTGTTGCTGCTGCTGTTGTAGCTGTCTTTGACTCTGACATGGCCAAACGATTGCCATTCTAATTGCTAACAATTTGCGTTGCATCTTGTTGGCCTGGCCAATCGTCAGTGTTAATCGTTTGCCATCGATTCGATATGCCCAGCTGCCATGTCACTGTCTAGGGGTATATCTATTATGGTCGTGGGTGTAAGTCTTGGGTGCTTGTCAAACTGTAAGTCACTTTGTCACAATAAAGTATAGAAAATCGGTGACAAAATGAGGATATTTTTTATAGAAATTTTTAGCTCTTGGAAGTTTCGAAGTAAACAAATTCGTATTTGTATAAAGTCCAAAAATCACATTTTAAAAACACAACAAATCTTGACAGAATTTTTTTTAGCTCTTACGTATCACGAAGTTAGAACATTCGTCTCTGTAAAAAGTCTAAAAATTACATTTTAAAAGCACTTTATTTTATTAAAACAAATTATTTGACTTGATACGCACTAATTTGAGAAGTGTTGAGCTTTACTAATAGCAGCTAATTTATTCATAACTCCTTTATTTATTTACAATTAATAAAATTTTCATTGTATTGACTCTCATGCCGCGTTTTACTTTCATTTTCACTCTCTACATTTACGTTTTTTTTTTGGTGTTCTTGGTCAAGACAAATTTGGAGAGCCCAAAACGTTCTTATCCTTTTGAGGCATATAATTAATTGTTTACATTTTCCACACCAACTTAATACAAAAGTTTCGCTGCAGACCCATGCAGCCTAGGGCTAACAAAGTTAGGAACCCAGACCCGTTCCCTCATACAACAGAGAGCCCTATGTTAAGTCTGTACGGTCGTTCGTCTATTTTTCTCTGTATACCCCTTACTGTTTCTCTATCTACTGTGTCGCCGGCTGGTGCACAAAAATAAACAACAATAAACGAAATTGTAGGCTCAACGCCTGCTATACTATATATAACGCGTTGAAAATTGCTCCAAGTCGAAAAAAATAGAAGCATAAAGAAAAAACGAAGCAACAGCGAGAAATTAAAATATTATTTATAGCCAAAGCAACAAAGCAAACAAAGCAACAAAGCAACAAAGCAACAGAGCAACAATAGCATGAAATACAACAACAACAAAAATCGATTCACGTTGAAATATTTGTTGAATTCGAAGTCGAAATGTGCATATCGAATGTGTACATACACAATATATATCTATATGCATCTGCATCATGCATCGTGCATCATACTGTGTACGCAAAACAAAAAAATATAGGCTAGATAAATGTTAATTGCTTTTACTGTCCGTCGTTCCATTTCCATATCGAATTTTTTATTTCATTCCTACGCATCTGTAAATGGAACAGATCAATATGAGCAACTACGTCAGAGTTGCATCCATAACAAAAAATAAATCCCACAAAAAAAGACTAAATCGAAATCAAAATGAAATCGAAAATCGAACCAAGCACGAAGTTTTTTTCCACCATTCGCTCGAGGGCAACGGCATCGATGACTTCAATCCCCCTTCCGCATGCTGCGCTGCGAGTGATGTATGTAAAAATAGTTGTTTGTAAACAAATGCAGACTACAGGGTATGAAAGTGCTTTGACCTCGTCGTCGTCGCTGTAGTCGTTGTAGTCGTATTCATCCGACTGTTCGCGCATTGTGACTGCATGATTCTGTTTTCTATTTCACCTGCCCATCATTTCAGTTTACAGTTTGGAAGCCATTGAGACAGAACTCTTGTTGCCTGTTCGATCTCTTTCGCTCTTTTGGGCAGGCTGCAGCGCCACGCCCACGTCATCATGTCATGTCAGAAATGATCATTGACATTGTCGTGCTGAAGGTGTTTCACACACACACACACACAACACACACACACACACATTCGAGAGAGACAAACACAAGCACACCTGATTTTTTCATTTTAATTTGAGTTGACTCTCACAGGTGGCGCAGCGAATTAAGAGAGTCCAGAGTCTCTTACTTTGTCGCTAATTGGCTCTTTCACACACACACACACAGACACATAGACACACAGACACACCTGCTGCTCCCATGCAGTAAGCAAAAGAGAGAGAAAAACTATTGCTCCTTGTGTTGGTGTTGTGTGTTGGTGTTGATGATGGTGTTGGTGTTGCTGTTGGTGTTGTGTGTTGGGGTTGTGTGTTAGTGTTGTGTGTTGGTGTTGGTGTTGTTTCTGTTTGTGTGTTGTTCATGTTGTTTTACACGCGTCTCTTGTCTCAGCCGCAGCATCTTGGTTTGATTTTGAATGGCGGCGAATCTTTCAAGGTAATTTTTGAGTGTGTTATTAAAAACTAAAATGCTAAAAGGCAATTGTTAAAAATAGTTTGCACTAGCAATTGAAACTGCATGTAAAAGAGGCAAACAGCCAGAGAAAAGAGTGAAAAGAGAGAGAGAGAGAGGGAGTGAAAGACTGGGAAAGGCAAAGGCACATATATTATTTAGTATAGCTGTACTATACCGTGTATAATCCTGTATATATATTATTTATGCGCTTAAGCAGAAAAACACATATTTGTGTGATGTGGCGATAATTAAACAAATGATTAACGTTTTGTTATAGTATTAAAACAATTCTTTTTCATTTTCTGAAACATATCATAAAAGCTGAAAAACTCTCTCTCTCCCTCTATCCCGGCATATACCCTAACATCTCTGCTTCTTCAAGCGTATGTTTGGCCATGTGCCTGTCCACGCCCCATAAATATCATTAAATTATATATATATATATATATATTTCTTTCTCTGCCATTAACATTATGTAGGTTATAATTTAAATAACCAAAGAGAGCGGACAACACATCAAAATAACATCATATAGATACCTAAAAAAAAAAAAAACAAATAAATAAAAAAGAAATGCTTCTAAAGAATTTCGCCTCGACTGGGGTCGCCATATGAGATATATAAAGTATAAATACAGAGATATGAAAATACATATTTATAGAATATGCTCTTAAGACATTTTTATATGCACAGACAACAACTACAACAAGAAGAACAACAAAACAAGCGCATGAGTTAAGGGCACTCCAAGGGGTATGCATATACACCCCATTTGAGGCCAAAGAAAGTCAGCCAAAGTCAGTCATGAACTCAAGTGGATGGGTTAAATATAGACGAAGGAAACTCTTTCGAGATGTAGCATATAAGCATGCTTGTACCATATATTCTTGTTTATCTGCTTAGCTATATGAACATCTTCATAACAGAAACTATATTGATCATTAAGAAAAATATTATAAAATACAATTAGATACTGTGGGATAATATCACAGATTTCAGTGAATTTTAGTATTTTCGGTGGTGTAGTATTTTTGTAGCAGTTTATTATTCCCGTTGATTCACAGTATTTTCCGTAATCGATTACTATAATTGATATCGAAGATAGAGTTTCAATCAATAGACCCTTTTGTGTATTTACAACACAGTATCTAATAACTATTTTAAAGGTTTTCACTAGAAAACATTTAATGATTTATGTTGAAATCACCAAGAGACTGAACAACACACTATACACATTTATATTTATATATAGATATATATATCCAAAGCCATAAAATCCTAAAAAACAGTGTAATTAAAATAGAAATAGCTGTTCAATAAACATAAAATCAAATTGTAAGCACAACATTTTTTGTCAATTTGATTTTAACGATCTGGCAGAAGTTTTCATCGTTTTGTTTTGTTGCATTCGGTCACACATACATATTAAGTTATAAAATGTTATAAACTAATGTCTTACAATGTGTTTTGTGTGTGTGCGTGTGTGTGTGAGTGTGTTGTGTTGTTTCTGCTACTAATGGCCATTTGATTTACGAATCGACTTGGCCGCATGACATTTTTATGTGCGTCTCAATTTATATGCATTTCTAATGGGGCGCCCCCAGCTAATAGTCGCTGAGGGCGGCAACGGTCAAACAAGTTGCATATTAATCATACGTGCTGTGGAACCACTGCTTAAACTGAACCAATGTTGCGCATGTAATAATGTCGAGAAGTGAACGTATAGACGTATAAAGCAACGACATTCTAATGAACAGGATTATAGAGATTACGATGAGATTTCGATGTGATTTCGATGCGATTTCGATGCGATTTCGTATATTGCCGGAATTGGCCTCGATGCCAGTTGTCATGGTCGTCATGATTGTATGATTGTATGATTGTATGATGTGATCATCACATCAGTTTGCAGGCAACAGCTAACTAATTAAAGACGCATGTGGCAATCAATTCGCGTTGCAGTTGCTGGGCCATTTCATTGAATTTGCTTCGTTGCGCATACGCCGCGTTGTACGTTGGACAGCAGCATTTTATTTTTGTTGGCCATTACAAAACCAACAGCACAGCCACAGCCACAGCCAACATCCGCATGAGGACTAAGCAAAAGGAGAACAAATGAGAGGTAGGGGTGGAGGAGTGGGTGGAAGTGGGGGTGGAGAAGTGGGTGGAGGAGTGGGTGGAGATGGAGTAGACGTTTGGTTCAGTGGCAACACAGAAACGTTTTAGTGAAAATAAATTGAAAATCTTTTGGAACATGGTTTGATGTATTGTCCGTATGTATGTGCGTGTCTCTCTGTGTGTGTATGCCCATGTGTGTGAGTGTGTGTGTGTTTGTGTGTGCACATCATACATCTACATGTTGTGTGCGCTTGTTGTTTGTTTTGTGTGTGTTGGCATTTGCTCTGATTTCAGTTCTCTGTGTTTTGCTTGTGAGCGCAATTTCTGCAACAGATGCCAGCGTCGTGTTGCCACCTCCCCACTCCCCTTACCCCCACGCCCACGTGACTACGCGTCGCGTTGTTTGCTGTTTTTTTTTAAACATGTTTCGCTTGTGTTTGAGCCACATTTTGATTGATTACACGAGCGCAGGCCAAATGGTAGCGCCAACAGCCTGACAACTGCAGCGAACTTAGTCTATTATGCTATGTCTGAGTGTGTGTGAATATTGAATGCACATTCAATACACTCAATTAACACCTCAACTAATCAGTCTGGTCGGAAAATGAACATAATGCACGCAGCCAATTAATCAAAATCCGAATCCATGTTTGTAAGACAAAGCAATTTCAATCATCAGCATTAAATGCTATCTATCCATCGAGATAATGGCCAAATGCAGCAACGCCAATGGCTTATAGCCAACTCAAATTAATTGAAAAGACGCAGTGAGGAGTGTGGCCAAGATGCTTGAACGGAAAACAATTTGTTCGGGCCATAAATGCTGGGCAAACTATGGCAGTTTCCGGCAGCCAAACTGCAGCATCAGCAACATGATGTGATATGATACAGGGATAAGCAGCAGCATCAGAAGAAACAGCAGCAACAAGCTTGTAACGACATATTCAGCAAGCAGCTAAAACGCTCAAAAAGATTGCTAATAAACCACAATGAAGGCAGCAACCCTAAAAGCAACAACAACAACAACAACAACTACAACAATAACAATGGCCAAAAGCAGATAAGCAGAATGTCGATAGCAGTCTCAGCACAATGAGAGCTTGGCACCAGATGCGGGTGCAAAGGCATCAAAGGGGTTACACCATGGGAGAGAGCGAATGGTGTCTCTATCGTTTATTTTTAAGCATATTGAAAAAGCAGCTAAAAAGCAAGCGCAGCGAATGAAAACAATTTTATTAAGTGAACAACAAAAAAATATATACAAAATACAAAATAAGAGAGGCAAAAAATAGCCCGCAGCCAAAATAAACAAGCTAAAGGCAAAGTCAAAGCGAAAGGCACAAAAAGTCCTTGGCAATGGCAAAAAGTTGAATTTATACAGCATGCGAATCCAATCAAATAAAGAAAGGGTATAATAGATAGTCGAACTAATACAAATTTGAAGAAAATTCAAAAATATTAACTTAATAATGAAAATTAAATTGAATGGAATTCTAAATCAAATAATATTAAATAAGAAATTTAGCTTGAACTTGAAGAATTTACAGAGTAACTAGTAGTCATGCAGTTGCAATGCTGGCAACCTTTGCTTTTTCTACATTTTCTTTCAACGAATTGCGGGTGCTGCCCGTGTGAACAAGCTGCAAGGGGGGAAGTAGAGGAAAACACGAGGAAAACGATTGAAAGATGCGTTGAAGTGTTAGCGGCGACTTCGACGTCGACGTCGACGCCAATTCACCTTGAACCACACGCACAGGCAACTGTGTGGCATTTGTTGCTGCTGCTGCTGCTGCTGCTGCTGCTGTTGCTGCTGAGTAGCAGACACAATTAAGTGCAAAGAAAACGGAAGCAAGCGACAAGATTTTACGAGGCGAAGGCAACAGACAGCAGATTCACTGGCGGCATCTTTACATAAAAGATTGACAAGTGAATTTCACACCTACGGACGCTTATCCAGACAAAGCAGAGTAGAGCAGAGGAGTGGCGAGAGGAGAAGGGGAAAGGAGAGGAGAGGAGAGCAGATGAGAGGAGAGCAGAGCAGATAAGAGGAGGCCAGAACACAGCATATGAGAGCATAAACACAGCAACAACAAAGGCAACAAAACATGAATAACACGAAGCGGCAATGAGCGAAATGAGTACCAGCAGCACAAACACTCAAACACCTTAATGCCATAGAAAAGTGGGCAAATTTGTATAGGTGTGAATATGGTTGTGTGTGTGTGAGTGTGTGTGTGAGTGTGTGTGTGAGTGTATGTGTGAGGGTATTTGTGTTTTTTTACTCCTTTTTTTCTGGCAAATTGTTGCGCTTTGTTGTCAATTTGGCTTGAGCTGTGAAGCTTATTTGGATTTTCATTTGCCTTATACGAATGGTAAGTTGGGGATCTTGGGATCTTACCTTGTCATCCAGTATGGCCATGTCTGTCCAGTTGTCTATTTAAACCGCTAACAAAGCAAACGAATGTTGGTCAATTTTAGCCAGTTGTTGCGCAATGCACAATGATATCAAATGATTCGCTCAGAATTTTTGATTTTCTTAATTTTTTTTTTTTTGTATATTGTAACTTTACAATTATTTGAATATTTCGTTGTTGTTTCGATTGTTGTTGTTGATATACTATTCTATTTTCAGCTGATCACCCACGCACACTCACTCACACACACACACACACGAAGAAGCCCATGCAGATTGGATGAGGGTGGACTGGGCGGTGTTTTTGGGGGGCGTTCACGTACGTCACAGAATTTAAGCGAAATGCGCAACCGATGAAAAAAAAAGGAAAATATCGCATAAAAACTAATCTATTTATTTAGCTGACTTGGCTCTGGTCGACGATTGCCATTCCAGCAATAAATCAATAGTTTTTGAATGCGCTCAAATATTGAGTTTATTAACGTTTACGTTGCCGTTCGCATATGCGTTCTCTATATATTTTACTTTTTTCGATTTATTTTTTACTAGCTTATATATTTTATTGGTGCGCTGCGCCTTTTGTTTTTGAGTCTTGTAGTGCAACTGAACAAACGCAACAGCATCGAAATGCAATCAGAGAGATGCAGTTCAATTGACGTTGCTACTTTCCAATTGGCTTTTACTTTGCTGCTCACTTGGGGTTTTCTTTTGTCGAATGTGGCCAAAACAGATTGCAATGCGCATTATACGATCTACCATATATCTATCAATAGTTTGTGCATTGTTATTTAGTTTTTGCTAAATTTCTATTTCCGTTGTTCTGCTAGTGCATTACAACTTTCGCTTTCTGGCGCACTTTTTTCTTTCTTACCTACTTTTTTCTTTGCTTCGCAGTGCTGACAAATTTTTGGCATATTTGCTCATAGATATATTGAGTCAGCTGCCTCACATTCCGCTTTTAGCAAGGAAATGACAAAAATACCAAAGTTTTCTAAACTAAAAAAACTAAGTGAATATAGTAATATAGTACATGCATTTAAACATATACTAAAATTGAGATG
The DNA here is from genome assembly GCA_037040025.1 of Sphaerogastrella javana. NCBI lineage: Eukaryota > Metazoa > Arthropoda > Insecta > Diptera > Drosophilidae > Sphaerogastrella > Sphaerogastrella javana. The sequence continues at coordinate 7,826 of JBANCZ010002024.1, read as the reverse complement.
AATAACAATATAAAAGTCAACAGATGATTCCTTAAGATAGATATCGATTTAGTTTAATGGCATCGATCATCACAATCAATAATCTAACACAATTATCGATGTCTAACTAACCATCAAATTATTTCTGTTTCACTCCAAGCTCCCTTGACACATTTCCAAATGTTGTGACATATGCCATCTGCATGATAACAAATGCAAATTAAAATTTATGTATTTAAACAAATGGAAATGTTTTTGACATCACGCTCGGCTGAAAATCTATGTATAAATAAACGGCTATCAATTGGTCATTCAATTATTAATTAGGCTATGGCAATACGCTTCTACGTAAATAACAACAAACAGACAGACAAACAGACAAACATCAGTCTTTATATTAAATATAAACATAAATATGAACATATATTGCATTCGCTGCAAATGTTTTAATTTAAGACTCGCGAGCAAATGCACCTGTTAGGCATGAACTGAAATGAAAATATTGGATATTAAAGTATAAATTCGGTAAGGGAAAACTTGCAATTATTTGATTAAATTGAACTTATTGTGGGCGGGAAAGTCTCGGTCCATTTCATTTGCACTGCACGACATAGCAAATTAGTTATTCAAATTACTTAGTTAGAAGTACAGAAGAGCTTTGTTTGTTTGTGATAAACTCTTGAAATACTTTAAACTAAATTGAATATAAAATTTTATATTTTATATATCTTGTAGTATAATAATAATGTATATACAACATAAAATGCAATCAGATTTAATTCAAATTTTTGGAAATTTTATTTATACTTTGTATGTATTATAGGGTATGCTTTAGTCAATCATAGTTAAATGAAATCACTGCCTAGTATGGCTCTCAGTAGCTTTTAGTTGGCGTGTGCCGTACAATTTCAATAATCCAGATATACATTTTGGACTGTGCTTCCGTTTTCATTTGGAATCTATTTAACCATTCTGGAGTTTAAGCCGGTTCTCTCTAGCTCCCCCTGTCTCTCTCTCTCTTTCTCTCTCTGTCTTTCATCCTCTGGTTTGTATACCAGGTTGGTTAATTGCATTTTCAACCATTTGGCCTATGCCAGTGTCAGACAAATAGCAGGCAGAACGAACACTTGACTACAATACTCAATTTGCAAATTTCCTCATTGATTTGCCAAACAGACAACGGCAACAAGGGCAAGATAAACTGGGAGAGAGACTAGAAGAGAGACTGGGGTTCTCCCCTGAGAGAGCCTAAGAGAGCTTGGCAATAGCTTGCTTACCCCCATTTGTTGGTTGTATGTGGAATAGGAGATCTGTTTTGGTCAGAGTCAAAAGATTGATACAGCGTAGATAGAGCCGATGGCGGCATAGACTAGCTGGCTGTCTGTTTGTCTGTCTGTCTGTCTATCGGTCTATCTGTCTGTCTGTCTGTCTGTCTGTCCGTTTGTCTGTTTGGCTTGCAAAACTACGCAAAACATTTTGTAAATTGAATTTGTATTTTCGAGAAAATGTAATTGAAATAAGTAAATATCAATTGAATATCCGCCAGCGGGCGGGCGGAAGTTTATGGCAGGCAATGAAATTATTTGTTTTTGTTTGTTATGCCCCATCGATAGAGCATAGATGGTAGCACTCAAAGCCATTGTTGTTCTATTGAAACAACAGCAACAACAACAAATTACAAAGTACATAAATGCCATACCTATATCTATATATACATATCGCCTCTAGGCAATATTTCCGTTGTGGCAGGTCGCAAAATGCGAGTGAAATGCGCCTTTTGTGGGATTTCAACTAATAAAATCTAAGCGAGCATAATCCATAGAAAAGGCGAACTTATGAAAAGTGCCTGTAAATTACAAGAGATATGCCACTCATAAAACTGATTTATGCCAAGTACAATAACAACAAACAACAATGCTCACGTTCCATCGCATATCGTGCAAAAATTGCTCTACTCAAAAGTCGAAACAGCGGCCGAATGCCAAAATAAATGGCACGTTTATCATACGCCCAGTAGACCCAGCGCGTCGAACAATTTGGCAGCCGTATTTATATACTAAGCACACACACACACACACACGCACATATCTCTATATACATAGTGATGTGGGCAAGATTCTGAGCATATGAACATTTTGTATATGCCACGCCCCACCCCGCCCTGCAGGCGTACTGTGTTGCCCCCTTCTGGGCTCCTTCAGCTGATGCTGGCATACTTAGAAGCTATGTTTTGCTTGATGTTTTTCGCGTTTGCTTTTCAATTATATAAACATATTTAGATTGTATTCATTTAACACTCACACAGACAGACAGATAGAACATAGCACATGGTGTGCGTGTGTGCATTAAAATTATAAATTGTTTGCTCAGCAAAAAGCAACCAAATAAATAAAAGACAAAAAAAAAACGAAAAAAAACAAAACGGAAAAAATTAAAAAGAAGAAACTTGTACGTAACAGAACGAATTGAAACGAAACGATATAGTATAGAACTATATTCTATGCGTTATACGCTATACTCTATACTCTATATAATATGTGCTGTATGCATAAATAGCTGGCCAAAAATCCCAACTAGAATCTGCGTATGTGTAATATTTGGAGCAAGCTGGGCCAACGCGTCGTATGCACAACGGGAGATTGGCTACCTTGGGAGCGACAGAGACACAGAGAGCCAGTTGAAGAGAGAGCGAGAGAGGGCAAGCGAGCTGCAACAAATGAATGAAAATCAAGTGGCCGAAGCATGACATTGAATTCTTTTTGACTTGTTTTGTCACACCTAAATGCCATAACCATACATATAGCAATATACATATACATAACGTTGCTATCTGTATGCTATAGATAAACAAACGTACATCATGTGGCATGGTCTTCACTATGTATATATGTATATATATGTATATGTATGACGCTTGGACTTTTTAGAGGCGCCAAAACCCGTTGACAGCTGCCAATGCGAGTGACGCACACAGGGCGACCAAAAGGAATTTGATCAGGCAATGGGCCAGGGCCGCATAATGTCATGGCTGCATTGACTTTACATACAGCATACATACGTCATATCATATACAAAAAGACAAACATCAACACTAACACCACAACAACAACAACATCATGTTGTAATCAACACTAAAACAAATCAAACAATGCAAAACCTGCACCCACAAAACATATATGCACATATTTGCTTTGGGCATTGAAATTCCATTAATTTGCTTACCCCTATATGTCCAGTTTCTCACCCTAAACATAGCTGTGAGTAATTGTCTGTGTATCTGTATGTGAGTGTTTGTGTGTGAATATATTTGATCTTTCACGCCTAGTTACACTAATTGGCATGCCTCATTGAACCCGCCCAAGTCGCAGCACCACAACTCCAGCCCCAGCCACAGAATGTAGCCACAGTCGTAGCATTTTGGTGCTAATCTGGTTGCTTAACTACAAATGTACATTAGGAAAATTAGCTAAATCAACAAACGCAAAACTACGACTAAATCAACTGTGAAATTTATGGCATGTCTTTCTCATATCTGAAAGCTCCATGTCGCTCATTAAACACATTGCGCGCATTCACATTTTGAACTGTTGTCGTTCTGATAAAGGAGTCACGTATAGTTGCGGCCAGATATAATACTTTGACCCCTTCAAATTATAAAAATGGCTAAAATGCCACGTGCCTCATTAAGGGCCTTTCCCAGGACACGCACAAACACAGCAGAGCAGGCCATAGCAGAGCACAACGTAATTAGTTGTGACCCCCACCAGAACTGTTCCAACTCTCTGATTTTACTCCCAGCTCTGTACTACCAACTCGCAACTCTCTTCCCTCTGCTCCCAGCTGTCAACTACTCAGGTCAAGGCACACTTGCATATTGAATTAATCTGCCATAAGGAACAGCGCACATACAGAAAATGCTTCTTCATCAGCTTAACTACAGGTGGGTGAAGACTAAAACGGCTAAGAGCATAGCTTAAAAGGCCAAAAGGCCGGCACTAAAAGCCATTTGGCCAGCTGCAATTTATGCAGGCTTTGAGCCAGCATTATGCCCACTCAATTTTCAGCTACTGTCATTGCATGCTGTTAAATGTTTAAGCCCTAACATGCATGATTTTATGATGCCCAAAACCCAAAAAAAAAAAAAAGAAACAAAGAAATGGAGTCATGGGAATAGGGCTAAAATGCCAGCACAGCCCACAAAAGCAATCGCAATGTAAATTTAATTTAGCTGCCATAAAATGCAAATAATAAAAAAATAATAACAACAAAGAGACAACAGTCGTGTGCACGCGATATACTCTATATATATACTCTATAGACATAGTCGTATTATGGACTATGATTTATGCGATGTTAATCGAAAATGCAATAGAATAATTAGTAATATATATAATAAATTTTGTCATGTATAAATTTTATTGACCGGAAAGCGTAGATAAAGGGAAAATATAATAGAAACAATCTACCCTAAAGGGTAGAAACATCCTTAAAATCTATTATGCCCTATAGTGCCCAAATCCAATGAAGCCAGGGTATAGAAAAGCACGCCCAGACGAACATAAAACGATGGTGCTCTGTTAATCGAATGATCCCCTACACATAGAACATATGCGTGTACCGCAGAGATAGCATTACAATCGTACGCAGACACGGACCCAGACTCAGACCCATACCAGTATCCGTACCCGTACCCGAACCCGGACCCCGACCCGGCATTAAAATGGCCGCACGCGTCGCTGGTTCGCCAAACCGGAAATGCAATTTGTAATTTGTGAAACAAAATTTGTTGCAATTAATTGCGAAATTGTGCCCCGCCGCACCCCGCGTACCACCGGTTGCATGTGCGCCAGACCACAAGACACGGAAACCTCAATTTCTTTTCTATAATACACTCGGATTTATTGCAATAATTTTTTTGTGCTGTTTTTGTTTCTAGATTTTTTGTTTTGTTTTTTTTTTTGCCACTTTTTTGTTGTTTTTGTGAATTTTTAAGTATTTTTCGGACTTGGCAGCTTTCGCAACGCATTAAATGATTTGCGCTTAACAATAATTTTTGAATACTCATTTTTTTTTTGCGTAGTTTTGTTGTTCTTGTTTTTGATATTTGTAATTTGCGCCGAAATCAAACAGCTGCAAATTTTGTGATTTTTGGTGCCAGGCGTCGCCTATAGAAAGTGTGGCTGAACTAAAAATGTACGGTACATATATATTTATATGTATATATATATATATGATACGTATAAGTATGTATGTACGTATGTGTATATGTACATTAATGTATACGTACATATGCATATGTACAACGCTATGTACAAATCCATATTTATATACAAACCCATCATATAGAGTATATGCAATGATTTACCGCCTAGCTATAGTATAAACAATTTGTTAACACACACACACACACACACATTATAACTGAGTAAATAAATAATTTTGGCATGTTTTCCCTTTCCACTTACAAATCGTATAAATATATTGTGCCTAAAATCAAATCTATAACGCAGTTATACCGTGTTCGATTCTGCGTAGTTATTTTCCACTATTATATAGTATTTCGATCGCACTTACCTCGGTGATTTTCATGGTGCGCTTGACGGTCTTGCGGGTCACCTCGGTTGTCTCCTCGACCACATCTCCATCCTCATCGATGGTCTCGGTGACCATCTTCTCGCTCTCGCCGGGTATGACCTCCTCGGTTCGCTCGGTAACGACGCTCGTTTTGCTTTCCGCATCCGGTTCCGGAGCGGCATCCGTATTGTCATTGGTCGTGGTCTTGGTCTGCTCCTCCTCGGAGGCACCGAAAACATCCTCAATGTCCGACATGTTGTTTGAGTTTAAGTCGATTTAATTGATTAAACGATAATCGATGGTTGATAATCGATAATTGGTAATTGATAATGTAACTTATGTTTTTCTATATCCTTTTGATTGGCTTTTGGCTTTTGTTTGGTTTGTTGTTTGCTTTGTTGTTTTTATAATTTTGTTGTCACTTTCACTGGGTTCGACGCTTGCTCACTTTGAAAATATTTTTTAAAATTCCTTTTTTTTAACTATAGCGGCCCACCGACACGCACACTAAAGTAACACACACAATAGACAAATTTCTCAACTTGTTTTTGCCTGAAAGCAAAAGCAAAAAATTGCAAAAGAAGAAGGAACGTATTATACACTATATATATTTTTATATGTGCTTGTGGTTTATTATATAAACACATATATTCTTCGTTTTCACTGTTAACGTAATAACGTACACGTTCCCGTTCACGTTCACGTTCACGATCACGACATCTATGTGAAATCAGTTGAACTGAATTGAATTGAAACGTATCGAATTGAATTGAATTGAAGCACTCGTTTGCTCCTGCAGTTGTTGATGATCACTGGCGCTGGCTCTGGTTGACACTGCGAGAGCGAATGCTCGGCCAGCGACAACGAAAGACGCGATAACAACGAACAACGACAGACGACGGACGACGGACGACGGACGACGGACGACGGATAACGAACGACGGATGACGGACGACGGACAATGGATAACGAACGATGGATAACGAACGACGGCCAGCGGCTAAGGAACACACAATAAACGAAACAAGGAAGAATGACAAACAAAACACTAGGAAAACAACTACAACGAAAACATCAACAACAACAACAACAGCAACGAATACAACGGGAATAACGAGAACAATAACAACAACAACAACTAGAACGCAAACGTTGATGAAAACAGAGACAGCGACTACGACAACAACGACAACGACAGGGATGATGGCGACGACGTAAGATTGCGACGTAAGACGAAAGACGTAAGACGTAAGACGAATGAACGTATGAATGTATGAACGTAGAACAAACCGTGCGAACGAACAAACGAACAAACGAACGACTAATTGCACCGAATGAAACAAAATGAAAATGATGTACAATTAAAAACGCATATTTTGGGTTTATTCAGTTTTCTTTTTTTTTTTTGTTGTTTTCAAAATATCTAATTGAATTTTCAGTTTGTTTCACTTGTGTGTGCAGCAATAAATTGAAATGAATAAGCAGCGAGCGAACACCACAGCGAGCCCAGCGACAACGCACGAGCCAAATTACACGATTCTCTGATTCTCAGATTCTCTGAGGCTTCTGTGCCGATCGATGGCACTGTTCGCCGTCTGGCCTGGCCACCGGAACCGTTGCCGCCGACGTCGCTGCCGTCGCCGGAGAGCGACCAAAATACCAAATACATACAACTAGTTGGACATCATCTCTCTCTCTAACACTGTCTATGTGTGTGTGTGTGTGTGTGTGTGTGTGTGTGTTTGTACTTGCCTCTATATATCTATATAATGCTGTCTGTCTGTGTATGTGTGTGTGTGTGTGTGTTTCCCGGCGAGCGAGACGCCCAACTGCTTGGGATCACTAAAATAGTCCCAGACAGACCCAAGTGCGAGTAGATCGGCTATACTGAGTGTTTGCTCTTCTACAGCTGCTGTCGTTGTTGTTGTTGCTGCTGTTGCTGCTGTTGCTGCTGCTGTTGCTGCTGTTGCTGGTGTTGTTGCTGCTGCTGCTGCTGCTAGTCGCTCTAAATTTTCATTTTTTGATGTTGATGCTGCTGTTCAATTCAATATTTCTGGCGAGCAGCTGTTGCTGCTAATTGTTCGACTGCTGCAACTGCTAAATCCAAACACAACAACATCCACAACAACAACAACAACAACGAGAACCAATTTTAAAATTTTTAAATGCTGAACTAGCTGCAATTAGTGCCTCTGGTTGTGGCTTAAACCGTGACGCATGTCAAACACTGTAACTGGGCCCCCACACCACGTGCGCTGTGATGCCTCTTGGCG